>BQNB010039415.1:3186-48085 GCA_026074375.1 Tanacetum coccineum | reverse complement strand
TAATGTTGAAAGTATCACCTTGGAAAGGTGTAATTCGTTTAGGGAAAAAGGGAAAGTTAGCACCGAGATATGTAGGACCAATTTGAAAGGATCGGTCCTGTAGCTTATCGATTAAGGTTGCATGAGGAATTGAGTGGAGTACATGATACATTTCATGTGTCAAACTTAAAGAAATGTTTGGCGGATGCTAGTTTGCATGTGCCATTAGATGAGATAAAGGTTGACAAAACTCTTCGTTTTGTTGAGGAACTTGTGGAGATAATGGATCGTGAAGTTAAGAGTTTAAAGCGTAGTAAGATAGCGTTAGTAAAGGTTCGTTGGAATTCTAAGCGTGGCCCTGAGTTTACTTGGGAATGCGAGGATTATATGAAGTCTAAGTATCCGCAATTGTTTGTTGATCGTGCTGATACATTGGCTAGTTAAATCTCAGGACGAGATTTCCTCTAAGGAGGGGATAATGTGACAACCATGACTTGAGCAGGTTAGTCAAACCGTTAGTGTTAACTTATGTGTCTGTTGCAAAGTATGGTTTATGTGATTTTATATGTTTATATGTGTTTTTATGTGTTTATGAGGTTTTGGTAACCAATCTATTGAGTGTGATCATCTCAATAATATTAGAATGATTGGAAAATTTGTTGAGTTCATTTCGTTCATTTTTAATGACAAAGAAATGATTGTTGATAATTGAGCGTTTGCAAGTTAATTGTGTAAGTATATATATATGCATACGTATATTGTGTTAGTTATCAAAGATAGGTTTAGCGTTTAAGTTTTAGATTAAGAAAATGTAAAATTTCTATTTTTTGAAAGTTAGGTTAGAAATGAAAAGTTATTATTAGAAAGATAGTAAACTGCGTTTATGCAAAAAGGTTTAGCCAAATAAGTAAATATTTTTACAAAAACTTAAGGTTTTAATTGTAAATGTAAAAAATAAAAAAAATAATAATAATATATATATTTAATTATTTCGGCCGGTTTAGGGATAAAGAAGAAAAGAAAAAAAAAGAAATCATAATCCTTATCTAAAACCTAATTAGACTTAAACTACAATTCTACCTAGGAAGCCTATAAATATAATTCAAAAATCCCTAACCCCGTACCTTAGTTCGACTGGCCTTAAGGAGGAGGAAGAGAGAAGACGAAATTTTTTTAGGGTTTCACATTAAGGTACGATCCGATCTTTTAATTATAGTTTGTTTTTAATTCTAGTAACTTAGTTATGATGGATTAGGGTTTAAATTAAGTTTTATAAATTAGGGTTATTAATATCCAGAAATTTTGTCATATAATAATGTTAGTTTAATCATTAGATTAATTAAATTAGCGATATGATCATGCGTTAGCATTTAGATCACTCGAATTAGATGTTTAATTCACTGCAGAAAGTTAGGCAGTTTTGTAACGAGCATAACTCGGTCATAAAAGATCAAATAAATAATTTACAATATACTGGAGATAACCTCAGAGAGTCTACTTTCCATAAAAGTTGTCCTCATGAATTTTTATGGTCGGGAAGTGGGTCAAATGGTCATTACAAAATCAGTGTGTAAAACAGTGACGAATTTCAGTTTTGGTTTTGATTTTTCTAAAAACACTTAGACACTGAGTTAGAAGCTAAAAATCACATGTAAGTTAGTTCATATATTGTGTATCATCCCTGAATTTTTTCTAAAGCTATAGTGAGGTCTAAATTGGTTATGTGTCGTCATACTTTTAGAAGGTCAGATTCTGAACGAATTTTAAACACTTTGGATTAATGAATTTATAAGGGGTATTTATAAAAGGGTAGTGACTTTGGAAGAGCTATGAGAGGTTCATAGGACATATATGTAGAATGATGAATTTTGGTTTGAATTATGGGAGTGTTTAAGTAGTACGTTTAGGGCACGCAAGTAAGAGTAAAATTCTACTTAAAACCAGAAAGTTTAAAGAGTAGCATTTAAGTATAAATGAAATATGTAAGAATGGGTAAAGGTTTTAACTGATTACAGGACTATGATAAATAGCATAGGTATCCATCATAGTTGAAGTTACATCATATTGGGTTGAATGCCTAATTGATGGTAGCTAATAATGTGTTTAATTGTTTAGATTGTTCGTGAAATTTTGTGAAGTTTGGTTGGATCTTTTTGGAAGCTAAGCATCAGGTGAGTTTCATAGTCCCACTTTTAAATGTTTTTACATTGGGATGGAAATGATGCTAAATGTTTTGAATTGCTGTGATTATGTGTTTTGCTTTCATGTGGACATTATGTGATTGCTATATGACTTATTGTTGCATGTTGAATGTGGTTTACTTGCATGTTCTATATTGACATGTCAAGTGTTATTGATTTGGGATCGAGGAGTACGCCTACTCAATAATAGTAAATTGGGATCGGAGGGGTATGCCTACCCAGTATTGTTGGTCCAGGCCTAAGTATAAGCTCCAGCTGGTAGACTTTTAGGTGCGTAAGTGACATATGGGATCGGGGGTAACGTTCCTACCTAGTTGTTGATATGGGATCGGGGGTAACGTTCCTACCCAGTTGTTGTAATGGATCGGGGGTAACGTTCCTACCTAGTATGTGGATTGCATGTTAGCATAAGTTCATATGTTGCATAATTGTCCTATATTGTTTTGATAATCGCAGTAATTGGTTTTGAAAAGTTTATAATGTGAGTCTTAAACCTATGACTCTCACCAACCGTTGTGTTGACGTTTTAAGCATCATTTTCAGGTGAGCATGATGGAAATAAGATTGAAAGAAGTGGCTAGTAAGAGACCATAGGATGTCATGAAGATTTCTATTTCTTGTCTTGAATTTTTGCATTGATTGAATTTGAATAATTGTTGCATGTCTTTCTATTGGCGAGAACTTTCGTTTCATCAATAAAGACGCCTTTTGGATTTTTGGTTAGGTTTTGGGTATTGTTATGACACTATGTGTCTTTGCTTTACTTTAGCTTTCATTTTAGTATTCTCTATAGAGACACCATGTGTTGTAATGATATCCATTCTTGTTTACGCCTCGCGTTTCCGCCTTGGCGGTGTGTGACATAAGGGATAAGCAGCCTCAGTTCCAATTGTTCTCTTGTGAGCATTCCACCAAGTCAAAGCATTGTTCTGTAGTGTGCATGAAGCATATTTGACTTGGTACTTTGGTGGACAGTTTCTTATGTGGAACACCAACTCCATCTTCTTAAACCATCTTGCCAACGTGACCGCTCCTTTGGTCCCTTTGAATTTAAAACAGTGTAGTTTAAGGAACTTCATGTAGTAACACTCACGGGCAACAATTTCTAGCTCCACCCGTTGTTTATCCCCATGATCTACCATTGTTTTCGATCTCCCACCTATTTCTTTCCATCTTTGCCGTCCTCAACTTCCATTTTCATGTCCTTCCGCCTATTCCCATTTTCGTTATCATCCTTATTCTCGCACTCTCTTTTGACAATAGGTCCTAGAGTACGATTAGCTTCTTGCTTTGCCAATGCTTTGGCCATAAGCCGAGTAATCATTTCTTCGATTGCTTTAGAAGTCATTCCAGAATGTGGGATAGTCATTGTTCTATACACAAGACTTAGCACATGGTGAGATTTGATACGAGGTATAGTTATTATATATGATATACAACGTAACAAAATGTAATATCAAACATAATATAATCTCATTTGGCAAGAACGAATAAAATAATAAAAATATTGCATCTCATAAGGAATATAACGAAACATCACATATAGGTAGAAATAAGGTACGTCATCATAACAAAATCAATAGTCGATTACATCATTGATCTCAAAGGATAGGATTTACAAATCCCTAATGCTACTGCTACTAGCTAATATGTGACGATAATCAAGTCATGATGTACTAAATCTAAGGACGATATCCTATATTCCTCATAGCAAATATCTCGAGTCTCCTAAAGTCTATCCTGTCATAGTAGCGAGACGAGCGAATCTGTCTCAACTCATCCTAAATGTACCTCATACGGCGCCAGACACTGTCAGTCCGCTCTCTCTCCTCGGTTAATGCTCCCCTAAGTCTCATGTTACTCCCCTCTAGCACATTGATCCTATCACGCATATGAGCCATCTCTTTCTCATCAGCCAACGCTCGGATCTCCTGAACCCTCTCCTCCTCCTTAATGTCAGCAACCCTCCGAGCAGGGATCTTCTCCATATGATCATACAACTCCTAAATAACTACATCTAACCCAATCTCAAAGTCCTCTCTAGATCCCCCACCACTGGCAGGTACAAAACTATCAACAGGAATCTCTGGCTCATAAACTTTATCAACCTCAATCTTCATAGTGCCTCTAGCACTAGACTCGGCCTCATCCTCATCCTCAGCTTCATCATCTACCTTAAATCCAACCTTAGTCTCATCCCTAATCTCATCAGCTGCTGCAGCCTTTGTTTTAATATCCACCTCAATGTCAGCCATAACATCCGAATCAATATCCTCCTCACTACCTACCTCCAAACTCTCCTCAATAGTATCCTTAGGGGACAACACAGCTGAAGAACCCCTAATCCTCTTGCGAGGTGGGAGGAGATTATCATGCACATGTAATAATGCTCCTAGTATAGGAGTAGCTGAAGTCACTAAGGTAGTCGGGGACCTACATCTCTTATGAGATGGTCCAGTAGACGGAGATGGTGAGTGAGTAGTAATTGAATGTGATGATCTCTCAGATAAAGAAGTCGATGAATTAGGAGAAGAACCCTTAGATGATGATGAACAAGATGATGTCCTACGCCTCTTGCGAGGTGGTGATGATGATGAAGAATGGAACCTCTTAAGGTTCGCTAATATACGAGCAAGAACTGGATGTACCCTCTTCCTTGCCGTCATCATCCTAAGTACCCTATTAGGCTGGGGATGATAGGGTCGGCTAAAAGGAATCTCCTAACCTGGTAAGACTTAAATAGCAAGTCGACGTGGTACTCCAAGTGGTACAGGTAGAATTCGACACGGTGCAAACGATGCAATAATAGTAGATGGTAAAGCATGAGGAGGTGATGATGGTGATGATTAACGTAACGCTACTCTACTCCTCCACTGAGCAACAGTAGCCTCATGTGAATACAATGGTAGTGGTCTTTTAAGTGAACCACTAATAGCAGAATCTCTGGATGTCTTGAAGAATAAAAAGAATGTAAAACTAGGGAAGTAGCTGGTGCACTCGGTGCATGATCTGGTGTAGATGGATCCTCTGATGAGTCTAAGTCAGCAAAAGAATAAGTGATAAAATTAAGCACCCCAGCAGGTGAAGCAACTACAGTCGCTCTCGCTTCTGGTGCCCTAGGTGGAATAATCTAGATCTTGGCAGCTAAATTATGAATCACTAATGGAATTAGTAGCCGCACCATAGTAGAAACAACAGCATGTATGATGGAGGATCTTGCCAAACAAACACTCAAGAAGTGGACTCATCCCACACTCTCCTCCGAAGTGTCGAAAGAAATAGAAATAACAGGAAGCAGCCATAACTCTTCACAGCGAAGTTTATATAAATCTCCTTTAATGAACAATGCCAGGTGCGTAGCGGTATAGAAAATAAATATGTGCAAAATATATCATGGCAAGGATTAAAAATGCAAATGGCAAAAATAAAATGTAAAGTAATTATGAAAATATAAATATATATTAAATTAATATAAAATTTAATTATTATTTATATTAATAGTAATTGCATAAGTAAATCAAGTAGAAGCACATAAGGATCACATACAGGTTATAGACCAGACCTAGTGTATACTACCTGGTTCTCTATAACCTTGGCTTTGGATACCAATATTTCACACCCCCCAAATTGGGTCGTAGCGGAATATAGTAATCTGAGGGTGTGACATCATAAATACCATCACACAAGTATAAAGAACGACCATTAAGGGAGGTTTTGAAAATTAAATACCGTTACATTGATGAAAATAAACTTAGTCTTTACATAATTCAAATGGTTCAAAAGATAAATGCGGAAGCTTAACAAGGTTTGAAAAATGTTCAACAGTATTTAGATAGTAAAGACAGTCCTTGAAAATCCGGGCCATGCATAGGTCATCACATAGCACATTCAAGTATTCCATAGCTAAGCACTTGAGAAAACATGCTTAAAACGTCAACAAATAATGTTAGTGAATTCATAGGTTTAGAGTAAATCTACGTTTGGACCACAAGATTTAATAACGTGTGACCGTTGTAACACATACAACCTCACAAAAGTATTTACGTTTGCTCTAAGCCCATGACACCTAAAGCTAATACAGTTTGTAGCATAAAGATAATTATACTAAGTTGCCAAGTTAGTATCTAGTTCAAAATACCTAGGAGATTCGACATGGTATACATCTGTTTTAATCAGCCGTTAGATTAGGTAAGAATCACCAAACCTAGATGGGGATTATCAATCCCTGTTACCCTTATCAAATCACTTAGAACACACGAAATTACTTGATGTTTTAGAGAGAGAAAGAGATGTTTAGAGAGAGAAATAACAAAAAGAAGAATGTCTACACATTAAGAGAAAACAAATAAGCAACACCCTCTCCACACATGGAGAGGGCTTTATATAGTAGTGTATAGCCGGCCATGGGTCTAAGTGGGCTTCCATGGACCGGGCTTGATATCTAATGGGCTTTAAAGCCCGTAACTGAGGCCCACTTAGCTTATAGAATTCCCGAGAACATTAACTAAACTAATACAAGGTTTGGGAATATTAATGATCATCACTTCACTAAAAACTAAGTCTAACAATCTCCCCCAAAGAGGTGGTCATTGCACATGTGGCTTCACTTCTTGTGACATCTTGATTCTTGGAACCTTATGGTCTTGGGAATTCTTTCGAAGATCCTTCTGCATGCTTGTGATCTTTTGATCTTCGATCTTGATCTTTGACTTGATATTCTTTTACAAAATACTGATATCGTGGTATTTGGCCTTGATTTGTCTTAACTACTAAGATATCTGAATCTTTATCCTTGAATCTTTATGCCTCCTTGCGATCTTGTGTCTCCACCCTCATGCTCAAGGTCTTGAAAGCTTGCTAACAATCTCCCTTAACATTTTCTTTAACATGATTACTTGTACCACATAATGGAAGGAGTAGTACTTGATCTACTTGTATGATATATCTTTGTTATTGTCCAGCAATCTTGTCAAAAATGTTCTTTTGAGGAAATGCTTGTACATTAGAGGTTGCTGAATACTTAGACACGTGTGCTTGAACTTTCATCATGTATATATCTTTGTCGATTGAGCATGAGGTCTTGAATCTTGACTCGTCATGGACTAGAAGCTGCTATCGTCAGGAAAACCTGCAAGTATAAGTTAGTGATAAACATACATGGATGAAAGTGTCTTTGTCACTTCGTCGAATATGGTTGCAATAACCATGGTTCCTCGTTAATCAGTATAAATACTGCCTGTGATCAGGTAGAATTCAAAAGAATCTCCTTGACAACAAAGTAAGAGTGAATCAAATAGTTACTATCTTTCTAATTGAGCCGTCAATTCATATACTAGACCAAAATTAATATCCAATTGACACAAGCTTGATTCATTTAGAATCTCGTAATTTACCTATCACAGAGCTGTTTGATGTTGACTCTGGAAGAATTTCCATTCATCACTGTGAGTACTAAAGAGTATCACTCTGAATGTTCTGGCAATTACCACAAGAATAATGCGTAAGACTCTTTGATACCAAATGTTGTATAATGATGTACGACATTTTGTATATTGGAATTTGTGTCCTAGTAAGATTTTTGATAGATCTTGTTGGCTCTAGACTCTATAAGTGCACATTTTTTATTTGGTGATCGAAGGCTGGAGCGAACTGCTACCTTTTCAATATCAATGATCCCGAAATGAGAAAGCCGACAAAAACGTGTTGATCTCCGTAAGAAATGAAACAAACTTCTTTTAAGAGAAGCCTGAGTAGCTTGGATGGGTTGTGCATTGCATCACTAGGTCTATGACGACTTGTCTTCAATACCAGAATCATCTTTATGATTACCGATAGATTATGCATTGACCCGGTTTCTGCCTAAGGTTGTGTGGAGGGCTTCTTTCTTTTCACCCTTTATCCATACATTTCTTTTTAATTCTTTAACCCCTTCAATGATAAACCAACGTGTCCTTATTATCACCTTGTTAGGATTATTCTAGTGATAACTCATGCCTTGGATAACATTCTTCCCGATCTCACTTTACTCCTTTTTTCAATCATACCTAGGACTTCTACTCTATCTAATGGAGTGTTCCTGGGTAGATCCTTCTGGTTCTGGCTGGATTATGAACGAGGATACCTAACCTTAACCTACTTATAACTCCTTGAGAGACAGTAGTTGGTCGGTCTTTGGGTATTGCCATGAAGATCCATAAAACCATTTGAAAAAATCAGTCAACGTGTCTGAGAAATCATTTATGACACATTGAGAGTTTTTAGAGTTACTAAAAAGCCCCCTAGACATAGACATCATATTAAGAAAGAGTTTTGCACATGTAAGGATTGGGAACGCACTTATAGATTGAAGATCGTATCTATTATTAATCCGTATTGATCATATTTTAATCACTATTCTCCCCCTCAAAAATTACATATGTGGTGACAATTTTTGACAATTAGTGAATTAAAAACAAGTTAATGTCCGGTAATTTACGTGAGTCTACCTAAGTCACGGGAGAACATGAATGCATGCAGAATGAACTAACTATTATACTCCCTCTCAATAATAGTATAGAGTGAAACTTTGGAGTGAGAGTTTGTTGAGCACACAATTTTGAGAGAATTTGAAATTTCTTTTTGATGAAAAATATCTTGAAAAATTATGCTCAACAAGAAAATGATTTCAAAGTTATCGTATTAATTATCATTTCCTTAGTGCTTCTCTTGAGCATTCAAAACTTGGAATGTTTATATGACACTGCTCAACACCGAGAAGATATAAACTTCCCGTTGTTTAGGATAGATGTACATAAATGAACATTTTCCTTTCTTTGGGGTCCGAGTCCTAAGCAATGATCTTGAAAGGTCCAATATAACGAGGGTTCAGCTTTCCCCGTTTGCCAAAACGTATCACCCCTTTCCATGGTGACACTTTCAGCATGACCTTATCTCCCACTTGAAACTCAAGGGGTTTTCGTCTTACATCGGCATAGCTCTTTTGACGATCACGGGCAGCTTGGATACGGCTCTTGATTTGAACAATCTTCTCGGTTGCCTCATGGATGATCTCTGGGCCAGTGAGCTGACTATCTCCAACTTCAGCCCAACATATAGGTGTTCGACACATACACCTAGACAACGCCTCAAATGGTGCAGCCTTAATGCTGGTATGGTAACTGTTGTTGTACGAGAATTCTACCAGTGGTAAATGTTTATCCTAACCTTTTCCAAAGTCAAGTACATAGGCACGCAACATGTCTTCCAATGTTTGAATGGTCCTCTCACTCTGACCATCGGTCTGCGGGTGATAGGTTGTACTCATATCTAATTGAGTACCTAAAGCCTTCTGAAGCAATTGCCAAAAGTGGGATGTAAACCTGCTATCACGATTGAAGATGATTGAAACTGGCACTCCATGCCTCGACACTATATAACAACCCATAATTTTCATCAATGTACTTATCCATCTATTAAATTAGATGCACTGTAATATCCATCTATTATATATATACCACCTTTGTACAAGGAAATTTTTGCTTTATCTCATTATGCAACGTAACTTGCATCTCTAAAGTAAACGAGCTCACGCAACCTCTACCAATGTCATCTATATCTATGTTTATATCATGTAAACATCCTAATATGTCAAGTCTATATCTTAATATCATTTTTACCAAGTACATTATCCATTTAACGTACCATTTACAATGTTATATCAAAATAGACTTTATCCGTTAACGTTTATATCAAAACCCTAATTATATGTAATATATACATATAAAATGAATGTGCAAACCTTCAAGCATGTGTACAAGTGTACAATGCACAACATTTGAAATATAATTTCCCTCCAAGTCAATGTACAACTCATTTAAGCTTAATGTACAAGTCAATAATGCAAGAAAACCAAACTAGGTCATTTTACCTCCTAAATCACTTTAGTTTCTTACCACCACTCTAGCACAAGGTACAAGCACTTAATGCATGACTCCTAAACCCTAAACCTAAACCCTAAGTCATTCTAAAACCCTAATCTAAAACCCTAAACCCTAAATGAAACCCTAAAACCCTAATTTCATTTTAAACCTAAAACTAAACCCTAAACCTTAAAACTAAACCTTAAACCTTAATCCTAAACCCTAATCTAAGTCCTAAACCTTAATCCTAAACCCTAATCTATCCTTAATCTTAACCCTAACTCGAATTAAAACCCTAAAACCTAAGCCAAAACCTAAACCAAACCCGACACCCCTTTATTTCATTTTTAACCCATTTAATCAAACAAGCACCTCAAGCAAGCATCCTAGCACCTCCATGACATCACCACCATGTCACCAAGCAAGCAACCAAGCACCTCCATCACCACCTTGGCCACCAAGTTTGCAAAATTACCTCCTTGTTACCTCTTTTCTAGCCAAACCCCTCCAACACCTTCCACCTTGCTTAGCTATTTTTCTAGCCTTCCATACTCACCCTATAATCTTCATTAGTCACTACTCTAGCACCTTGATCCTTACACCAAGTTAACTTGGGCACTAAGGGTCATTTAACCCCTATATATAGCCGAAACATACACACCACTTCAAACACACCTCAAAAACTCATCACCACTCAAATGGAGTTCTAAATTAGGCCAAGGAAGAAGTAGAAGGTCCCTAAGATCAGAATACAAGCCAAGAATCAAGAGAAGGAAGGTCTTGAATCCATATCTAGGCGTACGAGCCTGAAAAATCCATTTTGACCCATTTCTAGCTCAAGTAAGCTTAAATCTTGTTCAATAAGCTCATATTCTATTTTAGATCTTTCATAAGGTTTGTAAGATCATATATAAACAACGACTCCGTTTTGATTTTCTAGCTAACGAATCCTTTTTCTAAACTTTTGTTATGTTAGAACATCTTATTTTAGCTTATTCTAATAAGCTATAACCTGCAAATATCATTTGGAACCCTAAAATAAGCTTGCATGGCTTTTTGGACTTGATTTGCAAATGTTTTCATGCATAGGGGTATATATCGTAACTTTCTGAAATTTATAACTAGAGGGGCTAAAAATGTCATTATTCCAAAGTTATAACTATAAGGACCTATCTTGCCAAGTTCTAAAGTTAAAGGTTTAAATTATATATAAACTATATAGATAAGGACTAAAACTTGTAAAAGTTTATAAACCAAGGGTATATATTGCCATTTTTGCAAACTTAAAAATATAAAATATAATATTTTTATATAAATTATAAAAATATATATTAATATTATAAAACTCGATTTTATTAAAACCCGACACATTAATCGTTATTAATCATCGATCGACGCATTATAAAACAATTACGTTATATATTTAACGTAATTTATCATCGACTAACTTTTAAAGAAACTTAAAATTTTATCGTATCACGTTACTAGGGAGCTTCATGTGAGGAGTTTCATTTGGGTATATGTTTTGACGAGTTTGCTGGATTTACGATTTAAAGTGTCCTGGCTCCTCAAACGTTTACTACATGACCTCTGAATTATGATGGCCCAAACAGTGATACAATATTTCCATAAATTAATAAATCAAAGTAATACGTTAAACTTTATAAAGTTTTGAAACATAAACCATCAGACTAAGAATTGACATATTACCCCATATGCGTGTCGAGGCCGTTACATTCACTTGAATAAACTTTTGAAAATCATCAGAATTTTCCCTTTTTAAGGGAGGAGTTTAAAAAAATATTCTTTTTAAAAAAATATTCTTTTTAAACATTTTCGAATATTTAAAAAAAATATTCGAAAAATATTCTTATACAAACGTTTTTTTAAACATTTTTTTTTAAACATTTTTGAATATTCAAAAAAAATATTATTTTTAAAAAAAATATTCGAAAAATATTCTTATACAAACGTTTTTTTAACATTTTCGAATATTTAAAAAAATATTCTTTTTAAACATTTTCGAATATTTTTTTAAACATATTATTTTTAAATATTTAATCACAAATGATCATTTGTATAAAGGACTAAGGATGCAATACAAAAACAAGCGGACGTTAAGTTAACCTGCTGGAGCAGGTCAAGTAGGTCGTCAGTACACACAATAGCACGAATTCAAAAGTTGAGCGACACAATGAAAAAAAAAATAGTTGCCTATATACAATGACAAAAAGTGGCAAGTATAGTACATTTTTAGGTAATTAACCTAACTGTTTAACATAAACCTATGAATTTCACTCAACCTTTATGTTGACTTTTTAGCATGTTTATCTCAGGTAATTGAGCATCAGTTGGCACGGAGTAGCACAGACTCGAAGATGGCTAAACTGTTATCATTCAAACTTTATGTTTTCATGTAGATTTTGGGACCTCTGTTTGTAAAAACTCTAATGAAATAATGAATGATAACTTATCTTTTAAAAACGTCTCTTTTGAGTCGTTTTCTATGATTATGACTGTTGTACTATGAAATAATACCCCAGATTAGCTTCCGCTGCTATATGTCAAAAATGGGGGTGTTATAGATTGGTATCAAGAGCCAAGGTTATAGAGAACAAGGTTGAAACCTTAACTATAACTACTTTTCTTTTTTCCATCCAAGAAAGTCCTCCGTGCCACTACATTTCCAGAATAGTATGTAAAGTACATAACTATTATACTATTATATAAATAACTTATGTTATTTACCACTGGGTTGTTAACAGAGTGATGTCTTCTCCCAGCCACCCTACTTCCAATATTGAGGATGCTTTTTCCTCTAACTTTCCTGACTATATCCCGGCTTCCCCGGACTATGTCCCAGCTTCACCAGGAAAAACTTATTCTAGCTCTTCAAATAACTCATTTGGTTTAGTTCCAATAGCTTCACCAACTCTTTCACTTTTTCATGATGACCCCTATATGAAGGTCATGCATGCATACTATGCTAAAGAATCACCTATTCCACCGCCAACTATTCCACTTAAGAAACGAGGCCATGACCGATCATCCTCCTCTACTTCTGCCCTACCTTAAGAATTTGCGATAAGAGAAAGCTCTCGTAAGACAAGTCTGGAACGTCACGAGGAGCAAATTGAGGAAATTTTTAATCACCTAGATAAACTCTCTCTCGACCGCATTGAACACATAGAAGACAAAATAGAAGGTCTCAAAAATGGCCGGGTGATCATATAACAAGATTTGGATAATCTGGAAGCTGAACTCCGAGAGTCTCATACTCAAATTACTAAACTTCAAAGAAAGCAAATGGGAAATAATAGCAAGATTGCTCTGGCTCGCTTCAGGATTGCTAATCTTGAACAAGTTATCGAAGATATCCAGGCTCGTCACCAAGCAGATAAGGAAAGTCTTCTGAATGCAATCTATGAACACAAGAACAGCCAGGAAGGACCATCGGACTACTAGATTAGATACTAGTTATAGCATTTGTTAGAACCCAACCACGGGATGTGTGGTATAAATAACAACACTTGTCAAATTTTGACTATGTATAGTACAAAGACAAGTCGTTCATGATATAATATAATGGTGATCCTGTTCTATATTCATCCTATGTTCTATATTACATCTAATAAATCAGATGCTTGTTAGAATCCATATCAAATAAGTATCTATGGTTTCAATATCACTATTGTTAAAAATTCTTAAAGTTCAAAAATAAGCATTGCATTTTAAGACTTGTGGTATCATTCTTATTACATGTTGTATTATGTTGATAGAATGCCTCCTAAAAGGACATCAACATCTGAAGCACCAGCCATGACTCAAGCTGCCATCAAGAAACTAGTTGCTGACAGTGTTACCGCAGCTCTGGAAGCACAAGCTGCAACAATGGCAAATGCTGACAATACCAATAGGAACATCGGAGAAAGAGAAGCTCATGTAGCAAGACAGTGTAGCTACAAAGAGTTCATGAGCTGCCAACCTATCAACTTCAAAGGTTCAGAAGGAGCTGTTGGACTTATCCACTGGTTTGAGGGAACTGAATCAGTGTTTTCCTGTAGCAACTATACCGAAGACTGTAAGGTGAAGTTTGCTACTGGTACTTTAACTGAAGAAGCTCTATCTTGGTGGAATTCTTTTGCCCAACCTATTGGGATAGAAGAAGCTTACAAGATTACTTGGGTTGAATTCAAGAAGCTTTGATAAAGAAATATTGTCCCCGAACTGAGGTCCAGAAGATGGAAGACGAATTTTACCATCTTACTGTGAAGGGTCCCACTATTGGTCCAGATTCTAGAAAATGTTTGGAAGTTTTCATCGAGAGATTGCCTTGAAGTATTGAAGGGAATGTTACCGCCTCTAAACCTCAAACTCTAGAGGAAGCCATTAACATAGCCCAGAGACTAATGGATCAGGTAACAAAGCACACTTTTGGTGCAACGAATCAAGTAATCAACCAATAAAAGTTTTGACGTGCTGAAGAACTTTCAACCAACAACAACAACCACCGTAACACCAACACCAACAACCGCTACAATAATCACCAACCACAACAGAACAGAAGACAGGAAACCTTCAGGTCTTATGCTGTCACTCCAACTGAAAACAATGGGTATATTGGAAACTGTCCCTTGTGTAAGAAATGCACTCTGCATCACACAGGACCTTGCACTGTTAAGTGTAATACTTGTAACAAGGTGGGCCATCTGACCAAGAACTACAAAAACAAAGGACAGCCACAGGGAAGGTAATCTGATACCTATTGGGGGGGGAAGGCAGTTACTTGTCATGCCTATGGAGAGAAAGGGCATTATGCAAATCAGTGCCGAAAGACCACTAACAACAATACCCAGGGAAGAGCCTACATGTTGAGGGATAGGAATGCTCACCAAGACCCAAACATAGGTCACGGTATTTCCTTCTAAACCAACATCTAAGCTAAGTATTTCTTTGATTCTGGAGCTGATAAAAGTTTTGTATTCATATCTCTTACCTCTATGCTAAATATTCCACCCATTACAATAGATACCTTTTACAATATCGAAATGGCTGACGGAAACCTAGTAAGCACAAACACCGTTATTCAGGGTGCAACTCTGACTTTGTTAAACCAACCTTTCGAAATTGATCTTATGCCGATCAAACTTGGTAGTTTCGACGTCGTCATTAGTATGGATTGGTTATCCAAGTATCATGCTAGAATTATCTGTGACGAGAAAGTCGTCCACATCCCAATCAACGGTGAAACTTTGATCATTCGAGGTGACCAAAGTAAAACCCGACTAAATCTCATATCCTGTATAAAAACCGAAAGATATATATCCCGAGGTTGTCAAGTTTTCGTAATCCAAGTAATGGAAAAGAAGTCAGATGAGAAAAGACTAGAAGATATCCCAGTAGTCAGAGAATTCCCAGAAGTTTTTCCTGAAGATCTACCTGGCCTTCCTCCTGTTCTCCAATAGAATTCCAAAATTGATTCAAATCTCCAGGAACAACACTTACCCTAGCACCCTATAGATTACTCCTTCAAAATGCAGAACTATCTATACCAACATCAAGAGTTAGCAGACCGATGTTTTATCCGACGATACTTCACCCAGGGGGAGCTCCTTCTATTTGTTGAAAAAGAAGACGATCTTTCAGAATAGTTATCGATTACCGGGAGGTTGAAATAACTTGCCGAAAAGAATCGTTACCCATTACGCCGATGGATTGATACTTATTTGACCACTTTAGGTTCGAGTGTCTACTCGAAGATAATTTAAGATTAGACCATCATCAATTGAGAGTCAGGGATGAAGATATTCCCAAGACTGCTTTCCAACAAGAATACGGACACTATGAATGTTCAAGTAATGCCAATTAGATTTAACTAACGCTTGCTAGTATTCATATCTCATAATCGTGTGTGGTAAACCCAACTGGATAAATTTGTGATAGTGTTACCATACGATGATATTCTCAACTACGGCTTGTATCAACGTCGAGATCACGCAAAAGACATGCATCGGGAATAATTCTAGAATTACTCAAGAAAGAGAAGTTGTTATTGCCAAGGTTCGACCAAGGAGTGATTTGCTAGTTAAGATCATAACTGTGCAATGTTCTAGATAGACACTAAATGATAATCAAGGACTTTGACCCTGCCAAGATAGAAGTAGTTAAAAATTAGACTTAAATCGAGTTACCTGGTCAAACCTCGGACACGAGGCATAAGATGAGACCAAATACGCTTTAACAATACTGATAAGAGTTACTAATTCATTATCCATAAATCTAAAAGTTGCAAATTCCATAAAAAAAAAATATGAGTGTTAAAAATTGGGGGGGGGGGGGGGGGGGGGTTCAATTAACGCTCGCCGCTTACCTCTTGCCCCACTTGTTTACACATTGGTCAGACCTCTAGTAATAAGTGGGAGGTCAAGTTGGATCTTAGTCATATTAATAATTAATTGGGTAGTTAATTCTTTTAAAGAACGTCTAGATGAGGATTACTGTAGGGAGCAATAGGAGAGCTGGAATGATGAGGATGGTGGAGATGGACATGTATAGGGAGATGACAGCTTTATAGTGTACTACTATATAGGGGACGGCTAGTTTACCACACGTGTGCAGCAGAGCGCATGGTGAAGATATCGGGTAGTGTTCGATGTCCGAGGAGTTGCGTGAGCACAGGTAACGACAAACTGGAGCTGGGGACCTAACTTTATTGATTGGTATCGGGGTGATCAAGCGAGATAGTATTTGAGACTTATAGAACATCGAAGCGGAGAGTATTGAGGAGCAGAAGACTTGTACGAGGGTTACCGTAGAGCAAGGCCACATTCCTCTTTCTCCTATAGCGTTCCAAAAGTGTCCAGCAGAATGCTCCTGAGAATCATTGCAGCTCATAATGCATGGATGAAAGGATCAAAAGAGATTGCTGAACTCATGCTCATGACCATGGAGCTAGAGATCCAACGCAATCTGGAAAACCTCCATGCTAATGACATGCTAAAGGAGTTAAAAACTTTGTTTGCTCAACAAGCAGATCAGGAGCTTCTAAAGACTACGCAGAATTATCATTCTATGCAAGACAGAAGAAGGTGCAGTATTGTCAGCGCTTATGTTTTGAAAAATTAAGAGCTATAAATCCAATCTAGAGGGCGTTTGGGGCACCCCGTGACACTTGGCCTTTCAGTAAGTCAGATTTTTGGATCGTCTACGCAAGGAAATTGACGGTTTTAGTGCAGAAATGTGTAATATTGCAACATAAAAAAGTCCTGCCGGAGGAATGACAGTTAATGAGTTGCATTCTATGAATCAACCTTTCTCTTCTCTCTCGCTTCCTCTTCAAACACATTCTCCTTCTCTAAACTAATCACCAATGTCATTCCTTTATAAT
This sequence comes from Tanacetum coccineum, assembly GCA_026074375.1. Lineage (NCBI taxonomy): Eukaryota > Viridiplantae > Streptophyta > Magnoliopsida > Asterales > Asteraceae > Tanacetum > Tanacetum coccineum. Next base: position 30,620 of record BQNB010039415.1, on the reverse strand, counting down.
ACCAAAATTAACACCAGGCAGCTGCTTCCACTACCAATTTCCGTCCGCAATAACAGTCCCAACATGCCCCCCCTGGAATCACCACACTTTTATACTAGCTAAAATTATTTCCGGAAGACTTTCAGGCCGTTTGGACACCACCTCCGGTGAGTGGAGGATTCACCACATCTTCCAGACCAAGAATCTATAAGGTAGCCCCCCGCTACCCCCAGTCATCTCTATCCGCCTACCGCCGTCACTTATCTGCCGCCTGCGCGACCACCACACAATCAATATACACCACGACTAAAAATGATTTTTCCGGGCAGCGAGCGTCTTCCTTACTAATATCTTTAAATTTCTATATTTCCTTTATTCCTTTTAGCCTTGCTTGTTTCAGCTTTGTTTATTTGTGGTATTAATTTTTAGGGACTATTAGCTTTAGTGCTTTGCTTTGTTGTATTTTCCCTCTAAGCGCCTTTCTTGAGCTATTGGCAGTACATAGATTCTTCCCTATGATGGTTACACTTGATGTCATGTCCTAGTGTAGGGGTGGGTCGGGTATAGTCAGACAGGACGGGTTTGTAGATAACTAGCTCCCGTATGGATTTTAGGGTGGGTATTGGAATTTAGGAACCTTGACGGTAAAATTCTCTAGTAGTAAGACTCACTAAGAAAGGAAGAAAGTTGCATATGCATGTTATCCTCCAAGAGACTAAATGGAAGGGGTCACGCAATAGAGAAGGAAACCAGTACAAGCTTTGGTACTCGGGTTCAGCGAACGCTCGAAATGGAGTAGGTGTCGCCTTAGCACCGAATCTTAAGGACAAGGTCGTTCAGGTGATTAGGATTAGCGATAGGATTATGCTGGTTAGACTAGTGATTGAAGAGGAGACGATTAATGTTATTAGCGCCTACGCACCACAAGTGGGTCTTGGTGAAGCGGAAAAGAAGAGCTTCTGGGACTCTCTTGATGACCTTAGTTAGAGAGTGGTTTAACGACCCAGGCAGTTTATCGTAGCAGGAGACCCTAAATGGCCATATTGAACAAATTGGCGATGGTTTCCTCAGCGTTGCACGGAGGCTACGGGTATGGAGATAGGAACGAATAGGGCCGATCGAAAGTCCTCAAGTATTCTGCAGGCGGCCAACACGGACTTGGTGATCGTATAACTTCGTTCTTTTAAGAAGTGGGATGCTTATCTCATCAGTTTCATAGTGGGGACTACGACACCACCAGATATACTACACGTTGGAGTCGCAAAGGAGACCTTGAAGGCTAAGTAAAGGATTGCTATAGGTATTTCGTTGGAGTTTTGCTTCTCCCAACACAAAACTGTATGGTGTTGATATCCATATAAAGAGACGACCAGCAGCTCGAACTGAGAGGGCGTAAAACCTAAATTTCTTATGGAAAAACCTATACGGTGAAGCGGCAGAGGATTTCAGAGCTAGAGTAATAGAGGCAGTTACCTCAAAGGAAGAAAATAGATTAGTTGACGCAGAGCAGATGTGTAACAGACTGGCAAACATGATCAGAGAGGCGGCCAAGGAAACCCTTGGAGTGGTTGTAGGGACTTTGAGAACACTTATATGCCGCAGGGAGTGATGGTGGATTAGTGAGGAGGTTCAAGACAAAGTTAAGGTGAAACAAATCCGATTCAGAGAGCTTATATCATTGCGGGGCAAAGACGAAGCAAACAGAAGTGCAGTCAAGGAGAGGTATAAGGAAGCAAAAAGAGAAGCCAAGAAGGCGGTAGCCAGAGCGAAAGAAAAAGCGTATGAAGACCTGTATAAGAGATTGGACTCCAAAGAAGGAGAAAACAATATCTACAAGATAGCTAAAGCCAGAGACAGAAGGAAAAAGGGATTTAGGAATCGTGAGATTTATCAAAGACGAAGATGGAAGAAGCATTGTCAATGAAGACACTTTTAGGAGAAGATGGAAGGAGTATTTCTCCGTTCTTTTCAATGGACAAAGGAGTGACTTAACCAAAGAAGTAGATAGTATAGGCGCAATCCCACAAAATAATTGCTATATCTCGAGGATCAGACATACAAAATAATGAGGGGCCAACAGAAGAAGGGTAAAACAAGGCTGTGAACCGTGATGAGATCCCTATTGAAGCATGGAGGTGCCTTGGGGACGCGGGGATGCGGTGGTTGATAATCCTCTTCAACAAGACTTTCTTGAGAGCTAAAATGCCTAAGGAGTGGAGACTCAGCGAGGTAATCCCCATCTACAAGAACAAGGGGGACGCACAAACATGTAGCAACTACAGGGGAATTAAACTACTTAGCCACATCATGAAACTCTACGAGAGAGTTATTGAGAGAAGGTTATGACGAGAGACAAAGGTGTCAGAAAACCAATTTAAGCTGACGAAGGGGATTCAAGAGAGCATACCCTAGTGCTTGATATCCGCGGATGATATTGTGCTAATTTTAGAAACCTAGAGGGGCTGAATGAAAGATTGGAGCAGTGGAGGAAGGCTCTAGAAGACAATGGTTTACAAGTCAGCAGAGAGAAGACTGAATACCTACGATGCAACTTCAGTAGGAACGAGAACGACCGGAACGAGGAAGAGGAAATCCGCATTGGCGAACATATCTTAGAGCCGAAGGAGTCCTTTAGATACCTTGGATCTGTGATACACAAATCCGGGAGGATAGAGGATGATGTTACACACCGTATACAAGTAGGCTGGTTGAAGTGGAGAGCAGCCACAAGGATCCTCTATGACAAGAAAGTCCCTTTAAAGCTGAAAGGGAAATTTTATAGGGTGGCGATTCAACCGGCTATGTTGTACGGGTCAGAGTGTTGGTCATTAACGAAGGTTCAAGCAAATAGGATGGAGGTCGCAAAAATGAGGATGGAGGTTACAGAAATAAGGATGTTAAGGCGGACTTGTGGTAAGACTATTTTAGACATGATACCAAATGGAGTTTTCTGAACAAATCTCCAAGTAGTAATAACGCACAAAGATTAGAGAAGACTGATAGAGATGGTTCGGAGCAAAGTCAAGAGAAGACCACAATCAGCACCTGTTAGGAGAGTGAAGCCATTAACCGTCAATAGAGCGAGAAGAAGGGTAGACCTAAGCTCAGGTGGGAGGATAGACTGAAGACGTGACCTTATTTTGAGCAATATTTATGGAGTCCTGCACTTTGTTCCCTTTTCCTAGAAGGAAAAAACATAGCTGATTGTGAACACGAGCCTTTCCCAAGCCTGATTTTTTATTGAAACGGGGGTGCTTATGGTTCTGGATTCAAATTGTTGGTTCCTAGTTTGCGATTTTAGAAAGCCCATAAGCTGATCTTTAAGCCCATATAAGCTACTTGTCCATAAGGTTCCTCTAAGAGCTTAAAAATTAAGCCTAAAGAGGCCCCTTTGGCTGTTTGATTTGTTGTGTGCCTTATTTGCTTATTGCTTATTTTTACCTTTTCTGTCTTATCTTCTTTGCTTATTTCCTTTTAGCTTCATAGTAGATGTAAGTATAAGGTTGTGTTGCTTGTTTTGCCTTTCCTTGTGCTTATTTGCCATAAAAGTGCTTAACAGTTTGGCTTATTAGTCCTTAGTTTAATTAGTCATTTCTGTCAGCTTTTCTAAGTGCTTAAACCAACTTATTTTTTCCCCCCCCCCCCCCAGCTGTATAAGTGCCATGTTGGCAATCCCTCACCATTTCCAAGTAATTTCGATGGCTATGATTGACTCGAAAGAAGCACAAAAGAAATTGAAGGATGGGATTTGTTTTAGAATCACCTCACACAACAAGCACACTTGGTTTTTGCCTCTACAAAGAAACACAGAAGAAAGAAGAGAAGAAAAAGCCAAGAAACCAAGACCTTAATTCATTTTAGTATAAATAGGACCATTGTAACCCAAGAGAGGGGAGTTAGTTAGTAAGTATTGTTTTTTTTATATAACTCTTAGTTACATTTCAGCTTATTTTTATGCAATTTAATTTTCCAAGTCTTGTAACTTTAATTTTCGTCTTAATGCAAATTTGGAGTTTTTAAGTCAATTCTTGAATCTTTGTATTTCCTTTGTTAAAAGCATTACTTAAATTGTTTTAAGTCTTATAAAATCATATGAGTCATCTGTTTTAACTTAAATACTAAGAAGTTAAGAAAAGTCACAGAAAATTCTTCACTCAAATATACCACAACTTACTTTTTTGGATGATAAGCCAGTTCTGGATAGGCTTATGGACTCTCACTAGCTTGTTTTATACAAGCTAGAGCTTGTAGATTCTTGGTTTAGCCCTGTTTTGAGCAAGGGTGTTGTAAGTCTCTCTTTTTCTTACTTTTCTTATCTACTGCAGAACTGCTTATAGAGCTTATTTGTTACCTATATTTGCTTATTTATGCTTTATTATGATGTTTAGTGCTTATCTTGCTTAGTTGTTAGTTTAAAAGTGATTTGTGCAAATTTCTTAGTTAGAACTGTTAGTTCATTTGTTAAGACTGTTAGACTAATTCAGCTTATTTAAGGGCTTATTATTGATTGGAATCTGCTTATAAGTATCTTATTTTGTTATTGGAAAATCTGTTTTTAACAATCTAGGACCAAATCAGCTCGAAATAAAAAGAAAAATGATTTTTAAGAGGTGTTTGGAACAAGCAGCACTAACTCCAAGTTAGTACTGCTAGTTCATTTTTTTTTTGGATTTTAAAGCTAGCAGTACTAACTTAAAGCTAGCGGTACTAACTCCAAGTTAGTACTGTTAGTTAGTACTGTTAGTACTGGTGGTTCATTTTAGCTTATCAGCTTATTATTTCTGCTTATTTAAGATTTCCTTAGCTTTTTAGAGTAGATTAAACCATTTTCCTTTACTGTCTTTAGGAGTAAGCTTATTTAAGCTTATTCGCCTTTTTCAAAGCAATTTTAGTATCTAAGAGTTTAGTCAGTTTGTAGCTTTTTTAGCTTAATTCTCTAAATCTCCAGTCTAGTTTATTGTGCCTTGCTTTAGTCTTGCCTGAGTGCTTTATTAGGGTTAGTTAAATTACTGTTTTAATCTTAATTGTTTCTTTCTCTTGTTTCATTGTGTTCTGTTAAAGCTAGCAGTACTAACCTTAAGCTAGCAGTACTAACCTTAAGCTAGCAGTACTAACCTTAAGCTAGCAGTACTAACCTTAAGCTAGCAGTACTAACTCCAGGTTAGTACTGATAGTTAATACTGTTAGTACTGTTGTTAGTACTGCTGAGTTTTTCTTGCTTAATTTAGCTTAATTGCTTTTTTTGAATTTGCTAATTTAGAGTTAGTTTAGCTTATTTGGTCTGTCTTAAGCTTATTTGAGCTTATTTGTGTCTTAGTGTAAAAGTTTTAAGTGTTTTTACCATTCCTAGCTTTTATTCTTGTTCCAGCTTATTTTCTTTGCTTATTTTTATGTGCATTTGCTCATTAAGTTTAGTTCCCAATCACATCCTTGTCATATTCAAACATCAATCATCACTCCGTCATTCGATTTTCCATTCAAGCCTCGTTGGGACATAACGACCCGGAAACACACTATACTACTTCCGGTTTCATTGGTCTAGCGGATTCTGATCCTTGTTGTGTATTTATATTTATTGGTATATAAAAAGGGTGAGTTTTCGCGTAGTCAAATTTTTGGCGCCGCTGCCGGGGAGGCTGAAAGCGATTATCGTTACGTTTGACAATTTGTGTTTGAATCTGTGAATATTTTCTTCTACAAAAACATAAAAAGTACAAAAATATTTTTCAGTTTCCTTTATTTAGTATAATTATCATCTAAAAACAAAAAGAAAAACCAAAAATATAAAAACATTGTCCATAAAAAAGAAATAAAATTCACAAATTGGTAAAAATACCAAAATATAATATTCTCAATTGAGGTATTATCATAATAACTTCCGGTGAACTTGTTGGTTCCCAACTCGAACAAAAGATTTAAAAACTTGTCATTTGTGTCTCTTACGACATATGGCTCACCTTGAAAAGTAAACAAGGTATAAAGTGGGTATAAGGAGGGTTATTCCGAGGAACTACGACCCGAAAGGAGAAATAAGCTTCGCGCTATTCCTACTCCTCCGCTCGCTTGTGCGTTTATCTTTTTGAGAGCTACCGTGAAGAAAGTAGATTATTTGTTTGAAGTTGTCCTACCTCATTGTCCGTTAAAATACATTGTGAATAAATCATCAAAAAAAAAAACCAAAAAAAAAATTAGTGTAAATTTTCTTTTTATATTTCTATTTTGTGCATGCGCACTCGTTCTCAAGCCCGTAAACGTCGACAACAACAAGTCCGACAAACTTCTGTTGAATCACCCAATCTTGAGAAACCAAATAACAATAAAAAAACTTTCAATCATCCCATAGTTACAATGGCCGAAAATCGTACTATGGCGCAATTACTCGAAGCACCCACCGAGGGTTACGAGGATGCGATCGTTGTTCCCGAAATTACCGCGAACAACTTTGAGATCAAGCATGGTCTACTTAATCTTGTTCAAAACAAGCAATTTTTTGGACATGATAAAGAAGACCCACATGCTCACATCCGATATTTCAACAAGATCACTTCTACGATGAAGTTCCCGAACGTCCCGAGTACGTCGGTTAAGCTTATGCTTTTCCCATTTTCCCTCGAGGGAGCAGCCCGGATTTGGCTTAAAAAAGAGCCCCCTCGATCGATTCTTACATGGGATGATCTTGTTTCGAAATTCATTAACAAATTCTTCCCTCCCTCTAAAACGACAAATCTCAGAAATGAAATCACGAGATTTCAGCAAAAATTTGATGAAACGTTTTACGAGGCATGGGACCGATTCAATGATCTTCTTAGGGGATAAGGATTATGGCACAAAAACTGGTCGTCAATCCACTTCCTCTTCTTCCGCCTTCGGTCAACCATCCTCCTCTCATCTCAACGATGATGATGATGATGGAAATGAAGAAGGGACCTCACGTATAAGCACTCCTTCCCCTACTCGTTTTGTTAATTCATTAAAAAATGAGGTTCCTCGAGTTTTTGAAAACCCACCAAATATTGACCCTGACATGGAACCATTTTACACCCGCCAAACAGAAATCATCAACCGTCAAGTTTAGTTGCAAGATGAGCATCGTGGTGGATTAAGGTCAATCGGGAAGGGATTCAAGAAGTTTTGGAGAAATATGAAGAAGAAGTGAGCAATTTGGATTATTGCTATAAGACAATACACTTATATTTACTATTTAATTATGCTTGTTGGTACTTACTATTATTGTTCATGCTTAGGTACTTGAACTTATTCCATTTAGTAGTATGTTAGTACATAGTGTGGGCAACATAACTTGCCTTGGATGGTCATTCCATTTTATCATCCTAAACCTTGCTTTCATGCACTTTAATACACTATGGTAATTTCTATAATATTATGCATGATAATTTCTTAGTCAATATACCTATATGTGCTTCTCTAATAGAATTTAGGATAGCTAGTCTTGTGAATTTGATTATTAGGAAGTATTAGATGATTCATGGTGAAATAGGATTGACGGAAAAAGGGAAAATCCGGGAAACTTTTTCTATACAGGATTTACAAAAATCAGGAAAACTGGAAATTTTTTGTTTCTCTAGAAAATGGCCCTCATAAATATAGGGAGGCCCCAAATATATCTGGGACCGCCAACAGGAGTCATGGAATTTTTAATGTGTCTCCTGATTTTCTGTGCAGTTGAACATCCTCTTCTCTAGACTCAACTACATTTCCTGCATTTTGCTAAACCGTTTTTGGAATCTCCCTTCCTAAACCTCATGCTTTACCTTCTTAATCCACTCCTTCTAAATTAAATACTCATCCTCACCATTCTTCTTATCATCTTCATTTCCTTTATATCCTTCTCCCATGGCTACCACTCAAGCCTCCTCCTCTAACCCTTCCAAGAAAATAAAACTAACCATCATTCTACCTAGACAACTCTTTGTCAACATCTCTAGTAATGAAGATGCCACTACCACACCTTATCCCATAACAACATCCTCTTCTCTATCTTTACCAAATGCACCATCAAAAACTCCATCAACCAAAGATACATCATCTACCTTTGGCACTACTTCCTCCTTATTTGAAATAAAACCTCAATCCTCACCTCCTACTTCTAATGACACACCCTCTCCTCAACCATCCAATCCTTTTCTTAATAATATTATGGATGTACCTCCAAGACCCTCACACCTAATTCCACTCTAAAGTCATCTTTCCTTAGATATCACTCTTTCCTTGTCACCAATCACCCCTCTTGATCAAATTCTTGATACTCCTTCACCACAACTACCACCTCAACCACCTCTCATGGGTCATCCTATGTACTTTAACTATCATGACTATCATGGCTCAACTTGCCTTTTGTTGCTTTCATAACCGAAATCTTATCTTTTCTCTAAGGGATGAGATGAACTTAATGTTTGCTCACATTGAGTTTCTTCTTACTTCCGCCATTTCCTCACTTTTTCCACCTCACCCTTAAAAATTTGGTCATGTCACCTCATAATATGTCACCCTAACCTTTTGCTCAAAGTTATTTCCTATGAATCAAGGATCATCTAGGATTTACGTAGTATGTTTAAATTTTGGTGTAATTCATGAATTAATGTCCCTTTATTAGACTTAGCTCTATTTTCCTTGCATGTAGTATGTTCCTTGTATGAGTTTTTATGTAATGAATGAAACCACTTTATGATTTACTTGCATGAAATGTTATATTGCTACTACTTGGAAGTGTTTTCTTGCACTTGCACTTCTCACTTTGTTTTGTAGCAAGAATCTTATAAGATCGATCCCTTGGTGACCTAAATGAGGGGGAACATACATCAAGGGGGAGTCTTGACATCATCGATCTATTTCTCTCTACAATTCGACGATCAACCTTTTTGACTTTGACAAAAAGGGGGAGAAATAGATTAAAACTCATTAATAATTCGGAAATTTTATTTTTACATAAAATGAGTTTATATTTTGTCATCATCAAAAAGGGAGAGATTGTTAATACAAATAATGTCTAAAAACATTATTTATATTTTTCAACCTCTCAATGTTTTGAAGATAACAAAATGTAAAAACGTTTACGATAAAAATAAACGTTTACAAATTATTAATCGATAATTTTCATTTCTAATGCAAATCACTTAAGGTATGTATAAGCAAATCTTTAATCATGTTTAAGTGATCAAGAAAATAATTTTTCTTAACCATCACATTTTCACAAAAGTATTTTTACAAAAATAAATATATACAAAATACTTTTTAAATAAAAGAAATATTTTATTTAAACATAAAAATTCAAATATTGTTTTCCCCCCAAAATGGAACCTTCTATACCAGATAAAACCTTCCCCACTAAAAGACAAAAAGATGAGCGTCAGTCTACGACGGCCCTCTGATAGGCCTTGCGGCCCCCAGATATATCTGGGACCGCCAGGACCGCCAGCAGTTACCGTTAGGTTTTCCTGCCTATAAAAACTGCACTATTTCCAGCTGAAAAACAGACCTCTTTACACGGATTTTTTCAGTCTTTTCTCTCTCTCTAAAAACCTTCTTTCTCTCTCTAAATCTCTTGATCACTAACTATGTTTGATCTTGTTTCAAGTGATCCAATCTCTTCTTTCTCATCTCTCCTCTCCTCTCTATCAAGTGAAAGAGAAGAACATTCGTATTAGCCAAGAATTGAATTGTTATAGTCTAGTGATTTCTTCTTCTTTCTTCTAAGAACCAAATCTCTATCTTGATTATCTTGTGTGTTTGTGTAAATCAGATAGTGTATAAATCCAATATTTTAGATCTTGTGATTGTGTGTTACTTGTGAAGTGGTAGATTGGTTCTAGCTAAGATTATGACTTGACATTTAGCTTAGTGTCGAAAAACAACGTAAGCGAAGTGTAAACGATTTTCTCCGCCTAAAGGGAGCTTGTCCACTCATAAGTGTAAGAATAATTGCAATGTAAAGTATATAAAAAGCTATTATAGAAAATAGATATTATTGTACCTCTAAAGCTGACTCCATGACAACCAGAGACCTGAGTAAGTAAATAATCATAAAGAAGTTGCCCCATCGGGTGCCTTTGAAAAACAATACTGCATGTGATTCTAAATGAAGTGCGTTTGGTTACCAGAAGTATAGGTTAACACAACGAGGTGTTTGGTCCTAATAGATCTATTATCAGCATTCACGCTTTACTCCGAAAAGTAATTATATGGTTCATGATAGTGGGATCTTATGGCAAAAGTAAGGACTTAGGCAATAATAATTTCAAGGGATAGCGTATAGTTGGAAAAAATCACTGTTTTTCATGGTGTATCGAGGTATCTCCCTCGCGGGTTTATGAAAACATTAGAGATTAAAATGCGAGCTATGAATTCTCCTTATAGGAAAATCTGATTGATGGCAAAAGTATATCAAGTGAAAGTAACGGCCTCGTCACGCAACCTGGGGTAATATGTCAAGTCTTAGTTTGATTGTTTAGGTTTCAAAACTTTACAGAGTTTAACATACATATTTTATTTAATAATTTATGGAAATATTGTATCACTGTTCGGGCTATCATAATCCAGAGACCATGTAATATCGTTTGAGGAGTCAGGGCACTTTAAATCATAAACCCAGCAAACTCATCAAAACAAATACCCAAATGGAACTCCTCACATGAAATTCCCTAGTAACGTGATACGATAAGATTTTAAGTTTCTTCAAAAGCTAGTCGATGATAAATTACGTTAAATATATAACGTAATTGTTTTATAATGCGTCGATCGTTGATTAATAGTGATAAATATATCGGGTTTTAATAAAATTGAGTTTTAATAGTATATATATCTTTTAATTTATATAAAAATCTTATATTCTATATTTTTAAGTTTGCAAAAATGGCAATAAATACCCTTGATTTATAAACTTTTACAAATTTAGTCCTTTATATATAAAGTATATATAATTTAAACCTTTAACTATGAAACTTGGCAAGATAGGTCCTTATAGTTATAAATTTAGGAATATGGCAGGATTAACCTTTGTACTTGTTAATTTCCAAATAGTTACGATATATACCCCTTGCATGGAAATGATTTACAAATCAAGTCCAAAAAGCCATGCAAGCTTATTTTAGGGTTCCAAATGATATTTGCAGGTTATAGCTTATTAGAATAAGCTAAAATAAGATGTTCTAACGTAACAAAAGTTTAGAAAAAAGATTTGTTAGCTAGAAAATCAAAACGGGTCATTATTAGGGTTTTAATAAAAAACGCATGGGTTTGAGGATTCAAAGCTTGAACAAGAGTTTATATAGGATCTAACAAACCTTATGAAAGATTTAAAACAGATTATAAGTTTATGGAACAAGATTTTGAGCTTACTTGAGCTTAAATGGGCCGAAAAGAGGGTTTTGGGTTTGTACGCATAGAAACGACTTCAAGGGCTTCCTTCTCTTGATTCTTGACTTCAAATTTCCTGAGTTCTTCCTTATTTGATCTTCCTTGGTCTGGTTTAGAGCTCCATTTATGTTTATTATGAATTTTGAGGTGTGTTTGAAAGAGTGTGTATGTTTCGGTTTATATAGGGTTTGAATAGGCTTGGTGCCCAAGTTTTGGTGTTTGATTAGTGTCCTAGCTAGTTGAGGTGACTAAGGAAGGCTATATGGTCATTCTTATAAGCTAGGAAGATAGCTATGAATAGTGGAGGGTGGTGGAAGGTTATAGCTAACCAAGGAGGTGACAAACCACCTTGGTGCCTAAGTTGGTAATGTGGTGATGATGGTGGTGTAAGGGAGGTGCTAGGGTGGTTGCTTAGTAAGGTCATGGTTATGCAAAAGTTGTGCTTAAGGTACTTGTTTAAGATTTAGGGGCGTTTGGATCATGGTTTTAAGATTTAGGGTTTTCTCGGGTTAGATACATTGGTTTATGAATTAAGGTTTAAGGTAGGATTACAGATAATAATATTTGATGAGGGTTTAAGATTAAGGTTTAGTATTAAGATTTGGGTTTAGGATTAAGGTTTAGGGTTTAGGATTAAGGTTTAGGGTTTAGGCTTAAGGTTTAAGATTAAAATGAAGTTAGGGTTTTAGGGTTTTAGATTAGGGTTTTAAGATGATTTAGGGTTTAGGTTTTAGGGATTCGATAGTATGCAGTAAGTGTTTGTATGTTGTGTTAAAAGGTGGTAAGAAAATAAAGTAGATTTAGGAGGTAAATGTCTAGTTTAGCTTTTCTTAATTACTGACTTATACATTGGGCTTTAGAAGTTGTAACTTGATTTTGGAGGAAAAGACATTCAATTGATGTGCAAGGTAACACTTGTATACATGCTCTGGAAGGCTTGACATTCATTGTATATGTATACATAACATATAATTAGGGTTTTGATTATAAACGTTAATGAATAAGGTGTTTGATATGCGTTGTAAATGGTATGTTAAATGGATAAATGTACTTGGTAAAATGAATATTATGATATAGAATTGACACATATTAGGATGTTACATGATATAAAACATCTAGTTATAGATGGCATTGGTAGAGGTTGCGTGAGCTCGTTTACTTTAGTTATGTAAACCACATTACATAATGGAATAAAGCAAAAAATTTCCCTGTAAAAAGGTGGTATATATAATAGATAGATATTACAGTGCATCTAATTTAATAGATGGATAATTATAGTGATGAAAATTATGGGTTGTTATATTCTCCCTCCCTTAAATGAAATCTCGTCCCGAGATTTAGTTGGATGTTGGAGTGATGTTTGAAAACAGATGTGGATACTTGGCAAGAATTTGATCTTTGCGTTCCCATGTAAATTATGGTCCTCTTTTAGAGTTCCATCTTACTTTGACTATAGGAATACGACTTTGTTTTGGTTGCTTGACTTCTCGATCCATAATCTCCATTGGTTCTTCTACAAAGTTGAGCTTGTAATCAAGCCAAAGCTCTTTCATTGGAATGACAAGGGATTCGTCAGATAAGCATTTCTTTAGATTAGAAACGTGGAAGGTATTGTGGACATTTCTGAGTTCTTCAGGAAGTTCAAGTTTATATGCCACTGGGCCAATCCGTTCAAGGATTTTGAAAGGTCCAATGTACCGAGGATTAAGCTTTCCTTGTTTTCCGAATCGGATGACACCTTTACGAGGTGACACTTTTAACATAACATGATCTCCAACTTGAAATTCTAAAGGCTTTCGCCTTACATTGGCATAACTTCTTTGCCGGTCTCTTGCAGCTTGCAAGCATTGTCGAATTTGCACTATCTTTTCAGTGGTTTCATGGATTATTTCTGGTCCCGTAAGTTGAACATCTCCAACTTTGGCCCAGCAAACAGGTGATCTGCACTTTCGACCATAAAGTGCCTCAAATGGTGCTGCCTTAATACTGGCATGGTAACTGTTATTGTAAGAAAATTCTACTAATGGTAAGTGTTTTTCCCATCCTTTTCCAAAATCTATAACACAGGCTCGAAGCATGTCTTCGAGTGTTTGGATGGTTCTTTCACTTTGTCCAAACGGTATTCAGGATGATTTGTCGTCTCTCCATATTCTAATTGAGTACTCCTCTCGCTAAAGCCTTGAGTAATGATTGCCAGAATCTGGATGTAAAATGACTGTTACGATCCGAGATGATGGATATTGGTACTCCATGCCGGGAGACTATTTCTTTGATGTATAAACTTGTAAGGGTTTCCATACTATCTGTCTCTCGGGTAGGGATGAAATATGCGGATTTGGTAAGGCGATCGACAATGACCCATATTGTGTCATGTTCGTTTGATGTTTTGGGTAGTTTTGTGATGAAATCCATCGTTATTCTTTCCTACTTCCACATAGGAATCTTCGGTTGTACCAGTAAGCCGGATGTCTTCTAACATTCTGCCTTAACTCTAGAACATGTCAAACATTTGCCAACATATTCAGCGATGATTGCCTTCATATTAGGCCACCAATAGAGTTTCGTTAGATCCTGATACATCTTGTTAGAACCTGGGTGAATGGAATACTTTGATTTATGAGACTCATGCATGATTAAGTCTCTCAGATTACCAAAGAGTAGTAACCAGCTTCAGTTTTTAATACAACGAGTTCCATTAGGACGTATTTCAAATGCTTTGTCCATTCCTCGTAAGTTTTCAGCCATGATGTTTTCTTCCTTGATTGCCTCAGTTTGAGCTTTGAGAATTTGTGATGGTAATTTGTGATTGTAGCGGTTGTTGGTGTTGGTGTTACGGTAGTTGTTGTTGTTGAAAGTTCTTCTGTCATCAAACTTTCATTTGTAATCACTTGATACTTGCACCGGAGTGTGCTTTGTTACCTGGTCTATTAGCCTGTGAGCTATGTTAATGGCTTCCTCTAGAGTTTGATGTTTAGATGCGGTAACATTCCCTTCAATACTTCGAGGCAATCCCCCGATGAAAACTTCCATCATTTTCTTAGAATCTGGCACCATAGTGGACACAAGGTTCAATCCTGGAAATCTTTCTCACATATGTCTTGAGATCATTCCCCTTCACAGTCAGATGGTAAAATTCGTCTTCCATCTTCTGGACCTCAGTTCGGGGACAATATTTCTTTATCAAAAGCTTCTTGAATTCAACCCAGGTAATCTTATAAGCTTCTTCTATCCTAATAGGTTGGGCAAAAGACTTCTACCAGGATAGAGCTTCTTCAGTTAAAGTACCAGTAGCAAACTTCACCTTGCAGTCTTCGGTACAATTTCTACGGGAAAACACTAATTTAGTTCGCTCAAACCAACGGATAAGTCTAACAGCTCCTTCTGAACCTTTAAAATTGAAAGGTTGGCAGATCGTGAACTCTTTGTAGCTACACTTTCTTGCTACAGGAGCTTCTTTTTCTCAGGTGTTCCTATTGGTATTGTCAGCATTTACCATTATTGCAGTTTGTGCTTCCAAAGCTGCAGTAACACTATCAGCAATAGTTTATCTGCTGGCCAGCTGAGTCAGGGCTGGTGCTTCAGATGTGATGAATCCTTATGTGGGAGGCATTCTAATACAAACTCATAGATACTCGTAATAAGCAATTATATCTTAAGTCTTAAAATCGCAATTGCTTTTTTTGTAACTTTAGAAGCAATTTTTAAACAATTAGTGATATTGTAAAATCATACGAGACATTATTTGATATGGATTCTCAACAAGCCTCTAATTTATTAGGAGGTCACGGTATGATTCATAATGAGTCGACAAGATGTAATATAGGATACAGGATGAATATAAAACGGGATCACCATTGTATTATATCATGAACAACTTGCCTTTGTATTGTACATAGTCAAAATTTGACAAGTGTTGTTATTTATACCACACATCCCGTGGCTAGGTTCTATTAAAAGCTATAACTAGTATCTAATCTAGTAGTCTGATGGTCCTTCCTGGCTGTTCTTGTGTTCATAGATTGCATCTAGAAGACTTTCCTTATCTGCTTGGTGACGAAACTGGATATCTTTGATGATTTGTTCTAGATTAGCAATCCTGAAGCGAGCCAGAGCAATCTTGTTGTTATTTCCTATTTGTTTTCTTTGAAGTTTAGAAATTTGAGTACGAGACTCTCGAAGTTCAGCTTCCAGATTGTCAAAATCTTGTTGTATGATCACTCGACCTTTTCCAAAACCTTTTATTTTGTCTTCTATGTGCTCAATGCGGTCGAGAGAGAGTTCATCTAGGTGATTCAAAATTTCCTTAATTTTCTCCTCGTGACGTTCCAGACTTGTCTTACGAGAGCTTTCTCCTATCTCAAATGCTTGAGGTAGGTTAGAAGTAGAGGAGGATGACCGGTCACAACCTCGTTTCTTAAGTGGCAATAATTCCTCAGGAAGAAAGAATTCTTGAGGATTAAACATTGGAGATAACATTGAAGATGGAGGCACAATAGTTGGTGGTAGAATAGGTGATTCTTTAGCATAATATGCTTGCATAACCTTCATATAGGGGTCATCATTAAAAAGTGAAAGAGTTGGTGAAGCTTTTGGAACTAAACCAAATGAGTTATAAGTTTTTCCCGATGAAGCTGGGACATAGTCCGGGGAAGCCGGGATATAGTCCAGAAAGTTAGAGGAAAAAAAAGCATCCTCAATATCGGAAGTAGGGTGGTTGGGAGAAGACATCACTCTGTTAACAACCCAGCGGTAAATAACAGAAGTTATTTATATAATAGTATAATAGTTATGTACTTTTACATACTATTCGGGAGATATAGTGGCACGGAGGACTTTCTTGGATGGAAAAAGAAAAATAGTTATAGTTAAGGTTTCAACCTTTTTCTCTATAATCGTGGCTCTTGATACCAATCTATAACACCCCCATTTTGACATGTATAGCAGCGGAAGTTAATCTGGGGTATTATTTCATAGTATAACAATCATAATCATAGAAAACGAATCGTAAAGAGACGTTTTTGGAAAATTTAGTTATCATTCATTTATTCTTTTACAAACAGAGGTCCCAAAATCTATATGAAAACATAAAGTTTGAATGATAACAGTTTAGCCATCTTCAAGTCTGTGCCACTCCGTGCCATAAGTTGCTCAAATGCCTAAGATAAACATGCTAAAAAGGTCAACATAATGGTTGAGTGAAATTCATAGGTTTATGATAAACAGTTTGAATACAAGTTCAATAGTGGGTTACGTTGTTATACACCCATAAGTGTAATAATTGCAATGAGTACAATTATTATAGAAAACAGTATTATTGCCCTAAGCTCATGACACCGAGACCTTGAGATAATCAATAACCACAAGAAGTTGCCCCAACGGGTGCCTTTGCCAAACACCCACATAGTGATTTAAATGAAGTGCGTTTGGTTACAGAAAGTTTAGGTACACCAATGGGGATTCTCGCAGTCCCAACATTAGCTCTATTTAATCTTTCGCGCTTACTCCGAAAGTAATTAACGGTTCATGATAGTGAGGTCTTAATGGCAAAAGTAAAAACTTAGGCAATAATATATAGCATACAGTTGGAAAAATACTCGTATTCATGGTTTATAGCATGTATCCCCCTCGCGGGTTTATGAAACATTTCAAAGATTTAAAATGCGAGGCTATGAACTCACCTTAACAGGGAAAATCTGATTGATGGCAAAAGTATATCAAGTGAAAGTAACGGCCTCGTCACGCAACCTGGGGTAATATGTTAAGTCTTAGTGTTGCTGATCTATGTTTCAAAACTATTATAAAGTTAACGTTTTACTTGATTTATTAATTTATGGAAATATTGTATCACTGTTCGGGCCATCATAATTCAGAGGTCATGTAGTAAACGTTTGAGGAGCCATGACACTTTAAATCGTAAATCCAGCAAACTTGTCAAAACGTATACCCAAATGAAACTCCTCACATGAAGCTCCCTAGTAACGTGATACGATAAAATTTTAAGTTTCTTCAAAAGTTAGTCGATGATAAATTACGTTAAATATATAACGTAATTGTTTTATAATGCGTCGATCGTTGATTAATAACGATAAATGTGTCGGGTTTTAATAAAATCGAGTCTTATAATATTAATATATATTTTTATAATTTATATAAAAATATTATATTTTATATTTTTAAGTTTGCAAAAATGGCAATATTTACCCTTGGTTTATAAACTTTTACAAGTTTAGTCCTTTATATAATAAGTTTATAAATATTAAACCTTTAACTTTAGAAGTTGGCAAGATAGGTCCTTATAGTTATAACTTTGGAATAATGACATTTTCAGCCCCTCTAGTTGTAAATTTCAGAAAGTTATGATATATACCCCTTGCATGGAAATGATTTACAAATCAAGTCCAAAAAGCCATGCAAGCTTATTTTAGGGTTCCAAATGATATTTGCAGGTTATAGCTTATTAGAATAAGCTAAAATAAGATGTTCTAACATAACAAAAGTTTAGAAAAAGGATTCGTTAGCTAGAAAATCAAAACGGGTCGTTTTTAGGGTTTTAATAAAAAAACGCATGGGTTTGAGGATTCAAGGCTTTAACAAGAGTTTATATATGATCTTAAGAGTATTATGAACATTCTAAAACATATTATGAGCTTATTGAACAAGATTTTGAGCTTACTTGAGCTAAAATGGGTCGAATGAGGGTTTTTGGGTTCGTACGCCTAGAAACGACTTCAAGGGCTTCCTTCTCTTGATTCTTGGCTTCTATTATGATCTTAGGGCTTCTCTTGATCTTATACTACTGCTAGGGAATGGCTAGAACTCCATTTAGTGGTGTGTGTGTTGGGAGTTTGAAGGATGAAATGAAAGGGTGTGTATGTTTTGGCTTATATAGGGGTGAAACCAACTTGGTGCCCAAGTTTTCTTGGTGGTTAAGGGTCAAGGGCTATAGGGAGATGACTAAGGGATGCTAGGTGATGAGTATGGAGAGCTAGGAGTGTAGCTTTGAATGGTGGAAGGGTGTGGAGGTGGTTCGGTTTACAAAGGGGTGACAAGGAGGTTTTTGGAGTGCAAGTAGCTTACAAGGAGGTGATGGAGGTGCTTGTAAGGTGCTTGGGGGTGGTAGGTAGTTTTTAAAGAATATATATTTTTTTTTTTTTCCCTTTTTCCCCCCCCTTTTTATTTTTTATTCATAGAGGTGCTTGAGGTGTTAGGGTGCTAGCTTAGGTTTAAAATGGGTCAAAATGAAAGAAAAAGGGTGACGGGTGGTTTAGGGTTTCGGGTTAGGGTTTTTAGTCTTTAAAATGTGTATTAGGGTTTAGGATTAGGGTAGTTAGGGTTTAGGATTAAGGTTTAGTGTTAGGATTAGGGTTTAGGATTAAGGTTTAAGGTTTAGGATTAAGGTTTAGGGTTTAGTTTTAGGTTTAAAGTGAAATTAGGGTTTTAGGGTTTTTTTTTAGGGTTTAGGGTTTTAAGATGACTTAGGGTTTAGGTTTAGGGTTTATAAGTCATGCATTAAGTGTTTGTACTTTGTGTTAAAGTGGTAGTAAGAAACTAAAGTGATTTAGGAGGTAAAATGACCTAGTTTGACTTTCTTGCATTATTGACTTGTACATTGGGCTTTAGAAAGTTGTAACTTGATTTAGGAGGGAAAAGATATTCAAATGTTGTGCATTGTACATTTGTACACATGCTTGAAGGCTTGCACATTCATTTTATATGTATACATTACATATAATTAGGGTTTTGATATAAACGTTAACGGATAAAGTCTGTTTTGATATAACGTTGTAAATGGTACGTTAAATGGATAATGTACTTGGTAAAAATGATATTAAGATATAGACTTGACATATTAGGATGTTTACATGATATAAACATAGATAGAGATGGCATTGGTAGAGGTTGCGTGAGCTCGTTTACTTTAGAGATGCAAGTTACGTTGCATAATGAGATAAAGCAAAAAATTTCCCTGTAAAAAGGTGGTATATATATAATAGATGGATATTACAGTGCATCTAATTTAATAGATAGATAATTACATTGATGAAAATTACGGGTTGTTATAAGCATCCCTTGCCATTTTTGATATGCAAATATGTAAGATTCTTCTTGTTTCAATTGAATTAAGGTTCATGAGACCAATTGGGGATTTCATCATATGATCAAGAAATGATCATATAATGATTAAGGATGGAAATTGAGTATGATTTTAGGTTGTGTAAAACCCTTGTTATTGATATTGCTTTGATATGATAATAGGTATTGTTGATGATTGTTGGTTAGCAAGCAAGGATGATGATGATATATTGTTGGTAAATATAGCTTGGATTTAAGGTAAGAATTTGACTATAACAAGATGTTATATGGAGTTTATCATATTTGTATTATATGTTATATGTTAGGTAATTGTTTGTGATTAAGGATATAAAGGTTTAAGTCTAGGGTGTTTGGGTTAAGAATAAGATGATGTTAGTTGATTAAACTAGCTAGTTGTGTTTTGCATAGTTAATATGTCATTGGAGGTATGTGAAGCTTAAGAGCTAATGTGTAACTTGTTGATGTGTGCTTAGAAAAAGATGCGAATAATCTAGTTGTGAAACTAGCAAGGTATGCAGAGTTTATGTGTTTATAAATGAATGATGGGTTAAGTGTTATGACGCATGTGTAAAATAAAAATATTATAGTGTTATAATAGAAGCCGTAATTAATATTGTATTTATATTTTTACGAATTATCTTGTTTGTCAATGTACAATCATAAAATCATCGGATGTGGAAAATAAACCTTAATAGTTTTAATCAATTGTTTTCTAACTCGACTCTATCATTCGTCACATCCATCATTCTTCATTATACGTCTTCAATTATACTTCATTTCCTAAACTTCATTTCTCACATTTATTTGTGTTTGATGACTTTTACTACAAATTAACTTGGTTAGTTTGTTTATTGTATTATCCTTTACTTTTCAAACAAAAGCATAACTTAAAAATACACATTTTGACATATGTCATTTATTCATTTTTTTTAATTCTTGTTTTTAACTTTCGTTTCATCAAACTCATATATGTGTATACATCATTGGTGACATCATCATACAAGTTTACATAAAATATTTTATAGATTTGGCAATCTAAAAATCGGATTTTGTGTCAGTCCGTCGGTTCCATTCTTTTATACTAGACGGTTCATGTGAGATATAGGACCGGACAGAACCGGTGGTCAGAACAGTCGTTTGCTAGGCTTATACCGGTCAGTTCTTCTTGTAGGAAGAACGGCGGAACTGTGCTTATGTACTAGTGTTGCCTATAAATACCTCCCCCCCCCCCAACCACCCCACCCCCCTAGCCATTTCTCTTGTTTCAATCATCCATTCACTCATACATTTCATCTTGCATTCATCTAACCTCTGATCTCAGATCTTATTTCATATCATATTAGAGTTTTGGTGATTTTATTATTCTGGGAAGATGTATCGAGTTTGCATACGAGATCAAGCTTCGAGTTTCACTTGTCGCAAGCATCTCTCATCACATGAAGATCTAGCTACTGGTCTTAAGTCATCATTTCATTCATCATATTCATTCAAACTAAATATTCTAATATGTTAAGGGTGTATAGTGAAATACTAGTAAGGTAGTAGATAGGATTTTGGTTGTGGGATAAAGGGTAAGCAATGTTGTGAGGCTTCTCTGCCGATTGAAGGAGCTTGGTGTCTAGTGATTACAAACTCTCGAGTAGGTGACTCGGGGAGTGAAGTATGGCAAGGAAGGTGTCTTTGTAGTTAAACCACTATAAATATTCGTGTCGTATATCCTTTACACTTATCTCTTGCTTATTTATTTTAATTGTTTATTTATTTTATACTTGTTCATAGATCTAACAATACTTTAAACAATTAACAAAGAATTTTTAAAACTCAAATTTTAATTGGAAAACTATTTAACCCCCCCCCCCCCCTTCTAGTTTTCCACAATTGGTATCAGAGCAGGTTACCAAATACATTTAAAAATATACTATATTTTAAAATCTTTAAAATCGATCAAATGAATTTTGTAAACTACAAAGAAGGATTTCTTTTCGGATATAGTTGTCGTTCTAGATCTATTTGCATTATGTCCTTTGTTCCTTAAAAGAAGCTTGGTGGATCATCAAAAACGATCATAGATTCTTGACGTCATCTTCGGAACTCCTGTTACCTCAAGAGGTTACATCTTAAAAAGGTACATTTTTAATTTTTTAATATATGGTTGTTATTATAAAGAGATTTTTGTTAAATTGTATAGCTAATTCTCAAATTTTCAGTTAGGCTACAATTTGGATTTAGGCCAGTTCGGCCGGTTCCCTCCGGTTCCATCTGATAAATGGAACCGGTCAGAGCTAGCTGAGAGAACCGGGCCAACATAAGAGTATTTAAAACAATTTTGGGTTAAAATACTTTAAGGTGATAATCACTTGTAAAAATTAAAAGCTTAAAATTGATTTCTCAAATATTTTTTAAGAATACTGACATACTATTTTTGATCAAAATATTGTGGGCTTGGAACAAAGAGTTGCAACAATTTATAAAACCACAATGGTTCGAATTATATGTTCATGAGTCCATAAAGATTCAATATATTGCAAATTGGTCTCAAGCGCTGAAAGGTACGCATTCAATATTTTTCGCATATGTTTATTAAATATATGTTATGTGACTTTGGATTAATAAATTGTATTATGGGCCTTGTTATCTATTTGTTTTGGGCTTGTCATTAATTGACTATTTTGAGGTTATAAACATTCTTTTAAAAGGAAATTTTCAAATACTCGGTTTAGCACACCCTACATGCCTCTTCTATAAAATCTCTTCGACCGGGTCATGTTGTCTAAACGTAATATTTTGGGTATTAAGCTCCTTTTATTCAAAATTCAAACCTTTCCTCATGAACTCTCATAAATCTAAACGGTCACCCTACTTTTTATATACACTCCTCTCTTCCACTACCACTTCCATCCATTTCAAAAATCAAACCATTCCTTTTTCCCTCTCATTTAACCCTACCGGCCACCATCATCTATGGAAATTCTCTTGGAAATTTTAAGCCCCGTCATAATCGCCATCATCATCTCGCTTCTAATGCTCCTCTGCCTAATTTTCAAGTTTCGTATGGAGATTTGTTCTTTCTTTTAGCTTTTTACATTACCATTGGAGTTTCCTATCCTTTGTATTTGCGTTAATATGAATTGAAGTAGATTGTTAATACATTTTCTTTCTATTCGGGATTTTCGCGCGCCTCGATATTTCTTTAACGCCACCGTCTCCCGAGAAACTTGCCCGAAAATAAACTTAGTGACGAAATTAACAACACAAAGAAAAACTTTTTATTGTTTCATATTACAAAATATTATGCTATTCTAACAATAAAAACAAAAAAATTCAATCTATTATTACTTTTTCATCCATTGCGGTTCTATTGGCTTATACGGCCGGTTACCTACTCAGAAGAACGACCATATGACAGAACGAACTATGTCTGTCTACCTTTTTATCTTTCAGTGTTCTAAAAACACTTCTTCACCTTCAAAACCACCATTAACATACCATTTTTATCCAAAATCTTTTTATTGAAAATTCACTAGAATAATTTCGCTTTCCTTAACAATAGGGCATCGATAATTTAAAACACACTTCATCGACAAATTTAACACAATTTCTTATCTAAGACGATATTAGTTATGAATTGCATCTTATTCTTCGTTTGAAAATCGATTCATGCATTTAAACTCGACGTCGAATAATTTTTGAAAAATATAAAGGGGAAATAATAATATGATTGACATTGTTTAATTCCCGTAAAAACTAGGACATCAATCTCGAAAACTTGTTTCAAAAAGAAGAAATATAAACACAATTTTATTAAAAGCCTCATCGCACGTGTGTTCGACATAACATTAAAATAGACAAGTTTAATGAAACCTTACGTTTAATTTATTTTTATTGCGAATTATCCTCTTTTGGTTCAAAAGGCCGAAATCATTCAAGGTCGATCACCAGAAACCGCGTTTTACATTCCCAAACCACAAACACCGGGACCTAAGCGAGGATGAAAAGAGTTCTATAAAATCTTGACGACGTTTCTATTCATGAAGTGTCGGTCCATGACCCCTCTTATCTAGATTGATCAACCAATCTTCGCCAACTCTTCTCGAACAAATCAAATTTGATTGTCGTCTAGAAATCAATGAAACAAATTTTGAACCGTGTTTGTACTTCAATTCTTAAAGCGTTTGACTCATTTGAAACTTGGAACGTAGGACAATTTCCATTGCCTTGTATTATCAACAATTTGAGATTGTCTCCGTCTCAAGGAATTTGCTTGAATTCTTCTTGTTCCTTGTAAAGGTGTATAGCAATCTCGACGAATGGTTTATTTCTCCCTTTTATAAAATTGCATCGTCAATCCTATCTACATTGCCTCCCACCGCTTGATGTACTCCTAAAGTGGGTCGTGACGCCATTTTCTATGAAAAGACCACCTGGGAAAACCCGCAAAGTCAAAGGTAAACCCATTGTTCTCGATCCCTATCAAATAGGTGATTTCCAAGTCAAGCTTGACTTCAAAAAAGTGGGAATACTATTCTTAGCGAATTTCTGGAGTCTTAGGAAACTAAGGTTCATCCAAATGTTGTCTTGGCGTACATGCTTATTGCCTCGCCATTAAAAAATCATTCAATCTAGCTTATTACATTGCCAAAAAGATATGGAGAGTGTATCAGACAACTCAAAAAAAAATCAAAACGACATGATGGTGGCTTCCCTATGAAATACTCCTCCACTCGCCCTCTTATAGGCATATTTACTCACATCCCTTTAGCTATCGGACCTTAAACTACCTTGTGGACCATGTCATGTTCCCTCTTGTTAGCCTTAATTTTATTAAGTCAAACAAGAAGGTTATCGGTCTTAGAAAGTCAAATAGGTCTAGTATTGTAATAGGCTAGTCGGGTTCAACGGGCTTAGATTGTATTAATATTGCCGTGTTTCGGGCTCAAAGCCATGTTTAAACCAAGCCCGGACCGTTAGGAAAGCCCTAGAGCCAAGCTTAAGCAAAAGGGTTATAAATATCCTTCACCCACACTTGGGAAGGGTTGTTGGTTACCAATTTTCATTTCACTTGTAACTTCTCCATCTCTATATCTTAACTTTCTTTCCTTGTTCTCTCTCTACTTTCTCTCTCTAGATTTCTTCTCATTTTCTAGCATTTTGGTAAAGAACATAGTTGTGTAATGGATTAAATAGTGGGATAACATGTGGTACCAGAGCTAAAGGGGTGTTTAGTGATTGAAATTCGTGGGTCAAAAAGAAGTCAAAAGAAAAAAAATCAAACCCGGATTTTTGTGCTTAGATGTGGAATGTTTTTTTAATGTTATTAAGCAAGATCTAGGCATAAGGTAGCTAATTGTGCAAGAGAAATCAAGTTAAAAGGTCAAAAAGGGTGATTTTTAGGCGATTTTTGGTGGAAAAAATCGTATATTTCGTCGTTGCGTTTTGACTCTCTGGCAAAGTTCTTGTTGCGTTTTGATTTCTTCTTGTTGCGTTTTGATTTTCTTCATGTTGCGTTTTGAGTTTTTGGTTGCGTTTTGGTTCATTGCGTTTTGATTGCAGGTTGCGTTTTGAAGAAATTTCATTGCGTTTTGAAGAAATTTCATTGCGTTTTGACCAAATTTCATTGCGTTTTGACAAAAGTCATTGCGTTTTGACAAAAGTCGTTGCGTTTTGACAAAAGTCGTTGCGTTTTGACAAAAGTCGTTGCGTTTTGACAAAAGTCGTTGCGTTTTGACAAAAGTCATTGCGTTTTGACTCAACAGGTTGCGTTTTGAAGACCATCATTGCGTTTTGACTAGACGTTACTCTGCCCAATTAATTTATTGATTGCGTTTTGACCAAGATTCGTTGCGTTTTGACAAATTTGCATGCATATTTGGCTAGAATCTTGTGTAAGAAAGGGTTTCTGGTAAAGTCTGCGATATAACTTTTGATCCGTAAGTCCGTTTCAGGCCCGTGACCTCTCAAATCGAAGAGAAAAACGAGACGGATCACGCTGTAACCACCCTTTAGCTGGTTAAGGATTTTCCAAGGCCCAAAAAGCTCGTTTACTATGAGTTATTGACAGTTTTTCATTTTTTGGACTTTAATTCGGACTAAAAGGACAATTACTCAACACAACAAACACAACCAATCATCCAACATATCAACTTACTTATTCTTGAAATGTCAATTAATTATTCATTCACGGTTTCTTCTTGATTTTGTAAAATCCCGCGAAAGATACGATTCTTTTCTCGGTTTCAATCAAAGATTTGTAAAATCCCGTGAACGTTAATTCATTTAAAACCACAATCAATCACTTCATAACACTTAAGATCCGATATCCATTTACCACAACTTCATTCATTAATGTCAATTCATATCACTCAATTTGTAACTCAAACATCACAAGTGTTCTTCTAGAATGTCACAGTTTCTTCGTGTTCAATTTCTAACATTCAAGGAAGACACAACTTTCAAAAAGTAGATGTATGCCAGTCTTAAGAAATCAAGTCTCATTTAAGTATTCTCTTAGAAAATTCAAGATTATGGCACGATGCCTATCTTTAAGAGAATGTTCTCTCAAGATCTGGATTTACTAGCACAAAAATTCTTACTAAGATATTACTTTCTAGGACTGATTGCACAACTACTTTGACTGATCTCAGAACAAAGTTTGAAGATTTTTTCCATTCAGAATTCGAAGAGCGTATGCAGAATTATACAAGATATGATGCTCAATCATTTTACGATGCAATGATCTTTAACATGGATTCCCTCAGGAAATACATGCTTGAGTTAATTCTTCATCAACAACGAACTCCAAATTGTTGAAACAGAATAGAAGTTGATAATAACACAAAAATGATCATTCACATCCAATTCCAGCATTGATGTTGATTCATTGAAATGTTGATTTTTGTTGTATACAAATCACTTGTTCTGAGAAAGAAGACAGTAATTCAGAGACTGCATCCAGCAAATTAGTAAAGGAATGCAGCTTGAATTCTGAAACAAAAGATGTGCATGCAATCAAATACAAGATGTCAAAAGCAAAAGAAAGATGCATGGCATATTTTCGATCTCTTCATTCACACCTTCAAGTTCTTTCAAAAGATGACTTAAAAGGCACTCGCATCGAACATGGATTCAAACGGGCATTCATGTCACTCTTTGGTCAAGATGTTGATACTTTCACAAGAACAATGCTCCTCAACGTAGATCAACTACAAAAGCAACTTGACAAAGATGAATTTCAAGAAGATGGATCCATGACAGCCTTTTGGGTGGTAAACAACCAGTTCCAAAAGTTCATCGATTCAAAGTTTACATTGGATTATGACAGTCAAATGACAGACACGTACTTTGTTGAATACACTGGAATCGAGGTTCAACACTTCAGAGATACACTACTCCAACACCTGGGTAATGTTAAGAAGTCCGTTGCTGAAAGAACACGTCATCAAAGACAGTATGAAAGAAGGGTGAATAAAAGACAGATGCAGACGCAAGAGAGTAAGATTGATACGGGTAAAGCATTGGATGCTGATTTGGTTGACACAGAAAGCATTAGGACAGACTCAACAGTGCAAGATGACAACAGCAGGTCAAGGAATGATACAGATGCTGATGATGCAGATATCAAACCCACTTATGACGAAGAGCCAATGGCTGAGGTATAATTGACTGTTGATTGCAATATCTTTGCTATAGGACAACAACATACTGAGCAACCTAAAATCATTAATGAAGGTAGGGTTGACCAGTATCCTGAAAAATGTCAAGTTAAAAGTCCTATGCTTGATTCATCACCTGATAACCAAACAACTGAATACTCAAAACAATCACTCGAGTCTGAGAATATTTTACTTAAAAATATTGTTGCCCAATTTCAAAAAGATTTTTCAAGAATGGAAGCACACTGTATTGCTCTCGAACTTAAATATCAAAATCAAGCTTTAAAATCAGGGCAACATGGTCAAATTTTGAATGAAACAAGTAATAAAGCCAAGATT
>BQNB010039414.1:0-48085 GCA_026074375.1 Tanacetum coccineum | reverse complement strand
ATTCGGGAATAATTCGGATTCGAGTCAAGAATGGATAAAGGATTTTTGAATTTTGAATTACACTACGAATATAATAGCACAATTAAACTATAGAAAATATTAAAGAAACTAAAAACAATTAACTAGCACGAAATTTTAATACACGAAAATTAAAAACGTGAGCTAAAACTGAAATTTAAAATCTAAAGCACTTCTTTTAACAAATTTTATACCTAAAAATCACAAATTTAAAAAGAAAATTTTAGGAAAAAGAATTAGAATTTTTTAACTATTTTTGAATTTTCTATGATTTTTTAAAGAAAAATGAATTACTAAAAATAAACTTTTTCTAAAAATTAACACTAAAATTCTATTTTTATTTTTCAAAAATACTAGAATGAAAAAGAAAATTATTACAAAAAAAATTAAATTTTTCCAACTATTTTTCTATTTTCTATGAATTTCTTAAGAAAAAGAAATTACTTAAAACCTATTTTAATTTCTAGAAAATACAAATTCAATTGGAAAAATAAAGAAAAATGATTTTTAACTACTAAAAATGTGCAGAAATCTAATGATCTAAAAATGCCCAATTTTTACTAATCAATTAAACCCTAATTTTACTAATTAAAACCTAAACCCTAATTTTATTAAAACTAATTTTGAAAATATTAAAACTATTTTATTTAACTAAAAGAACAGGGTAGAAAATGCAAAGTATGAAAGTAAAGGATAGGCGGGAAAAGTAACTAAAAATTACACTATAGTGAAAACAGACAACCTTTATCTATTGAAAATATACCAAACAGACCCTACGATTTAGCTTATTTTTGGCTTATCTAAAAAATGAAAATTAGCAAAAACTTAAAACATAAAAGTTAAACCTGAGCTTTAATACTACAACTTTAACAAAAGCACATTGACATTTTATCAACTGAATAAGCTAGAAAATTAACTTCTTAGACTGCATTACAGAAACTATGGTTTAACTTTGAAAATTCTACTTTTCTAAACTTTTGCTTATATCTAGCTTATTACTCAATAAAAGTAAGAACCAAAAGAAGCTAAATGAAGCTTAAGATGTGTACTAAGAATATCTAAAAAGAAATAAGCTACAAGTTAACAAGATTAACAAGAAATTTGATCTTAAAAAGTAAAGGTTCAGGCTTATTCACTGTTATTAAGCAAATCCTAATAAGCTAACTAGCTTAAAACTAAATCCTAGAAACTAAAATTTTGGAAATAAGCTATTCTATGATTATATAATAAACCTAGATAAAAGAAATTTTGGAATAACAACTAGAAATTAGAAATCAAAAGGAATAAGCTAGTAATCTAAGCTGTTGTTAATGCCACTTTTGCAGGAACAATTAAGCTAGACTAAAAGCTTAAAATGAAACTTAAAAGATGATCTTAATAAAGCTAATGGAGATCTACTAAGTTGCTTAATACTAAGTTCTTACTTCCTAATTACAAGAGCTATAAACTAACTAGAAAAGTGATGAGACTCAGCAGTACTTACTGAGTAAGTAATGTTAATGCTGATATAGTTGACAACTCCTTAAGTGCAGGCCAAAGTTCCTAGTTTAGAACTCATGAACTATCTATCTATATGTTCCTAAGTTTACACTAACACAAGTTTAACACTAGAAAGCTTTAAATCACTTAACTCTAAAACTACTTGATCATTAAATCTGTCATGGTGCTAGTAAGAACTTTTTAAGCTTTAAACTTTGAAAATCCACAAACTAACTTTTAAAACCTATTTAAAACTTGAACACTCTAAAAATTTCAACTATGTAAAGTGTTTTAGCAATGTCTTGTTGACTTTTAGAGTCAAAAACTCCTTAACCCAAACACTAGTTAACTAAAACTGTCCCAACTGAATTTCACTTAAAATCTATTTTAAAACTAAAAATGCTAAAACCTTTTATCTACTCTAACTTTAACTCGACTAATTAACCTATTTAAGCACTAAAATCTACAGCTTATTAAAAGAAATAAGCTAGTTACTCAGCTAAGCTTATTCTACTAAATGACAGAATCTTAAGAAGTGAATCCTTAATGGAATCTAGCTTCAAAAACTTAAAGCATTTGAATCTCTAAACTGACTAGGTAATATTGAATAGGATTAAGCACACAAGAAGACAATACAATAAGCTAATGAATTAAGCTAAATGTATGCTAAAATTAAAAAACATGAAGCTAACCCTTTGAATTGTAGTCTCTGAACTCTAGCCACTCTTGTTGAGTGAGTGGCTCTCAATTTTAGAACCTATATGGCACCTTGCCTCTAAAACCTGAGCTTAAGCTCAATAAGCTAAATTGAGCTTATCAACTCCAAAAGCTTCCATTATTTATCAAATTGAATTCAAATGACCTTAGGTGAATAAAAGTAGACAAATACAGTATTGAAAAGACTTTTAACAAAATTTTAACAACTTGTAAACAAAAGAAAACTCAATAAGCTATATTGAGCTTATTTCAAGCTTATTAGCTGAAACTTGCTTATTACATGAAAGCTTTAACACAAACACAACTCAATTATTTTTATTGCTCTTAAAAGAAGAATAGTACAAGAATAAGAACAAAGAGTACAACTGAATTTTGAAAGTTTTAAAAGCTCAATTGAAAAGATGTACAGTACACGTAAATTGAAAAGAGAAAATTACAAAGAAAATTGAACTAACTCTAACTATCTCACTTTTTTTCAACTCTGAATGTTAAGCTTCTATTTATAGGAAAAAAAATGAAAAGAAAATGAAAACTTCAATCCTTCACAGCCGTTGATCACTTTAAACTTGATTTTTAGCCGTTGGATGTCTTTGGTGAGGTGTTTGTACCAATAGGAGGCTGCCACATGTGCAAAATGATGTGGAAGTTGGTAAATACGAGGTGGGGTGAGTTGGAAGAGACGGGGAAGAGATTTGGGAAGGTTGGGTTTTATTCGGGTTTTGGCGGGATAAGCAGGTATAAAACGGTTAGGGAGAAAACTAGCCCGCGTTTGATTTGAAACTTTGGGGTAATTGCACAACTAGTCCCTCTGTTTCTCTTTTCCAAAGTGTAGTATAAAATGAGTTTGATAGTTTACACTTCTGGCCCTTGTAGTTTTAAAACAAGAAAATGGGCTTTTGTTATCCGAATAGTGTAGAAGGGCCCAAAGGGTATTTTAGTAATTTTGCATCCTCTACAAAGGGTATAATGGTCATTTCACTTCAAACTTTGACTTTTTCTTTACTTTCTTGACTTTTCTCAACCACGGTCTGATCCGGCTTTTGATATTGGCTTCAAATCTTTCTCTTGCTCACTTGTCTCTTCATTTCTTGTCGGTTTTTGCTCGTTTTTGCTCTTTTTGACTTTGATATCCTTTCCTGCACGTTGAGACACAAAAGCACACATATTTCCATCTTTTGGCATATTTTTTTGGCTTTTATTGGCGAAATCCTGGGTATTTTATGTATACAATTTAACACTTATCACTTATCTAATTAGCTAACAATCGAGAATCGCTAATAAGTCTTTCTAAAAGGTATAATCAAAATTCATAAGACACTATAAAGTCAAAAAAAGATATATTATTTATAAAATAATAATTTTAGACAAGATAAATACGGTTTCGATAACCAAAAAGTGACGTCATTTGAATGGTATTTAAAGAAACATCATCTTCAGAGGTATCGCAGACCGATTGAAATCCACGTTAACCAAGAGTTGCACGATACGGTAGAACAAGAAGCCACAAGGGCATGAAAATACTGTATATGCATCCAAGATCGTAACTAAAGAGCAATGAGATGCTGGTTAGACCACTTGATATGTCGTTCATATATGTTATTTATACTAATAGCCTATATGACAAAGACATCAGGTCATCTTACTCCAGATTTACCAGGACAAAGAAATTCGTTATTTTCACGCGTGTTTTTGCTGTAACAGGATAATAACAGTGCGTGAGCCTAGGTAGAGCAACTTGGTGATAGTTACTAACGATTTTGTAAAAACTTTCCTAAACAAACTATCAATCATTTCTGATAGTTACTAAAGATTTTGTAACCGACATCTACACACGTAAATGAAATGTTCATCATAATGAGCATCATTTAAAACCGTACTATCTTTATAGGTCAAAGCGGAACATCAGATATATCATAAAAGCAAGATCAAACGGAACATATTATAACATGCCTAAAATGAAAGCAAGAATAAAATTACAGATTACCTGAACCGGTATATTGGTTTAGAAATAAACCAAAACCATTCTGGGAACTTTTCGCATTAACACAACAACACCCTTTTGCACGCGAACCTATCGTTATATGGATGCCAAAACCAACATACATGCCACCTGAGACATTATTCAATCTCTCTTTAGAGGATGTACGGTATGTAAAATGGATATATAAACATCGGGGTAAGGAGGATGGGAGAAATCGATATAAAGGAATGACAATAAGAATGCAAGGGGAATTTCTGGCGCCGAGAAGGTAAGATAATGATTTCCTCGCGCCATAGACAAAATTTATATCATTTTCTTCCATTCTCTTTACACCAATGTTAGTATGCTCACTTGGCATACCACATATAGTTTAAATAAAAAATAAGGAATAACTCGGTAAATGAAGATAGGATCTGCATAATAGTGGCTACAAAATGTAGCTGCGACAGGTGAAAGGATTATGTGTAATCAAACAACGGCTTTCACCAGAGGCGGACCTACAGTATGCGAAGGCGGTTCTCATGAACCACCTTAGAAATTAAAACCCGTTAGAAAGCTATGTAGAGAAAAAAAATTAAGGATCTACCTTAAAACCGGACCAGGAACCACCTTACATCTAAGTTTACAAGAAAAGAAGACAAGAACCCACCTGTTTTGGCAACTCGCCACCAAGCAACTCGCCACCAAGCAACTCGCCACCAAAGCAACTCACCACAACAATGTGCCAAATTCGCCGTTTTCAAAACGCCGTTTTCAAACCGCCACCTATTTTCAATTATTTTAATCAACCCGCCTTTGACTTTGGTCAAACCTCCGGCTGACTTTTTCCTTAAAATCCGGATCTTTGTCTACTTTATGTCAAAACCCTCCACTTAGACAAAATGATATTTTAGGGCAAACTCTCACGCATGAACACTAGCGGACGAATTAGGCCATAATCGAGCCAAATAAGCTTTTTATCCACGAAAATAAGCTAGATACTTGTAATCCTAAGTAGGTATTTGATGATTAAACATAACTAATAACATGTATTTCTTTGTGGATCTCAAAAACGAAAGCCAACCTCCAGAAGATCACGAAAATAATCCGACCTTATTTGCTTGTTTTCGATTTGAGCTTTTGAGTAATCACATGGAAATGGGTAAATCCGGGACTTAATTGACTTTGATTGTTAGCCATGTCAACTTCCAGGGGCATAGTATGTATACTACTTCACGTAAGAATGGTTTATGATGTATTCTGTAAACATGAGAAGAACAGATGATGATTTCTCGCATGCACCCCCGAACGAATATTCACCAAGCCCTAATGACAAGAAGTAGTGGTCGTTGGTGTGGTTTGACTTCTATAAAATTCCGCTGGCACTTGATGACAAGTAGAGAAAGATTGGTCAAGCTACATCAATGTTTCAGAATCTGCTCAAGATAGGGATGTTGGTTTGGGGGGAAGCTGATTCAGAAACTTCGCCAAAAAGGAGTCTATGAAGAAAGCTTTTCAAGACATGCTGCATGAGTTGGGGGAAGTTAATCCAACTCATGCATACTACAATGGTTCCTGTACAAGTAAAGACACTGAAGATCCAAGCTGGAGTACAAGTTTCAAGACCAGGAGAACTGAGAGACTCTTCAGCTTTGGAAGGCTTTGGAAGACTTATTTGAGTTGTATTGTACTGATAGGGAACATTGTAAGTAATTCTGTATGGTCCACATATGGGGGGGATGATGTCTAGCCCTAAAATATGGTGACTTATCTGGAATTACATTTATCATTTATAGTCCTGTCGGGTTAGTTTAGCTAGTAAAGCTCGGGACTATAAATACCCCCTCCATACTTCCATGGAGGGGTGAAGCTCACTTTTGTAAAGGTGAAGTGTGTGTGTTTTCTCTCTACCACACACACTACTTCCCATCTTTTCTCTTTTCTCTCTAATAAACATGGCTCAATTTCTCTTTCACTTTACCATCCCTCCAGATCCATTGTTATAAGGGTGAATCTATTCTAACAATTGGCACCAGAGCACAGGGGGAATTCGTGTTGTTAATCTACTGATTATGTGGTGTATAAGCTCAAATTTTCGTGGCTTATTTTGTGGAAAAAGCCCACGGCTCAAAAAAATTTGAGCTTATTTGGTTGTTAATCTTGTTCTTTCCTTGATCTACATGTCAAACAGGTTAGATTGCTTCCAAACCATGGCTTACACAAGCTTCTAGATCGAAATATAGGCCTAAAAAGGTATGGCTTATTTTGGTGTTCTTAGAGGCGGTTTGGTTCGAATTTAATGATCCACAAGAAAAAACGTGTTAGTATATGTTTAATCATCTCCTACCAACTTATTTGCGTGGTCAAATAGCTTATTTGGTTGAAAATTGCTTATTTTGAGCTTAATGTTCATGGTGGCGGGTTGATTATAAAATTATTTTATTGGTGGCGGTTTGACAATAGTAAGGGACAAGATCCGTGTTTTAAGGAAAAAGTAGGTGGCGGTTTGACCAAGTCATCGGCGATTTGGTTATAATAATCAATTTTATTAGCCGGCGAGTTGCCATTCTACACGGTGAGTTGCCATATTACACGGCGGTTTGCTTAGGTACACGACGAGTTGATTATTTTAATGAGCAAAAAGAAATGTTACTCTGCCCAATTTAAAAATCCATGGCGGGTTGACAAAGTTCTAGGCGGCGGTTTGCCATAGACGGCGGTTTGCCCTAGATGGCGGTTTGCCTTGGTGGCGGTTTGATATTAACTACAGTCGGCGGGTTGGTTAAAGACAACGGCGGTGTGATTATTATAATTAGGCAGCGGTTTGGTCTAATATAGGCGGCGGCTTGATATCAAACTGGTGGCGGTTTGGTGTAATAATGGTGGCGGTTTGCCATAAATGGCGGGTTACCAAAGGAGGCGGTTTGCCACACAGAAAACCTAGTTTCGACTACCTAATTTCCCGAATCAGGTGGCGGTTTGGTGTAATAATGGTCGATCCGCGCATCAGGTGGGCATGTGACCAACTTTGGGCATGTGACCATATTTGGGAATATTATAATCAAAACAAGGACAACAAACAAACACCACAATCAACCATAACAACATACCACACAAACAACAACACTTAATCCCAAAACGATCCTGAAAAGATTCACTTAAACGACAAAAAGGCTAGAGACTCGGATAATGATGACAAGTGATCACGAAGTTGGTTTGGTATCCCTTATTTGCGATTGAAGTTGAATTTCACAAAGGAGTCTACTTATTTCATCATCGTGACTTTCTTCTATTTTCTATCGATTGATGACTTGCTTGAACGTATACAGTTATGATTAAGACTTGGTTTATCTAGTTTCCAGAGGTCAAGGGGTGGTTGGATGAAGACCTGGAATACTATCACTTAAAGGAGTTACATTATAGTGCTCAGTGTCACACGCAGATGTCGTTGTGGATAATTTCAAGAGGTGTTGTACTTCTTATACTTTTGATGGAGTATAAGGTACTTAGAGATTCTCTTCTGCACCGTTCTTCAATCAACAATAGTGCAAGCTTAAGTAACAAATTTGGGGGATTTTACTTCAGTTTCAAGTTTGGTATATCGAGTTAACTTCACCAAGTGATCACAGCAATAGCCGAAAGAATACGAGGTTGGTAAGTTAGCCAGAGAGTATAAAGGTGAAAGTAAATCAAGCACTTCTTACGGGTATTTTTGTGTCTATACCAAGACAAAGAGTACTTCACAAAGTCTAATCAAAAATCTTCAAAGTTCTTCGTGATATTCATTCACAAACCTTGATTATACAAGTTGTTTCTTATTCTGCATCAACTCTCCACGGTTTATATGAAATCAAGATGGTAAAGATTCTATTGTATAACAAGATTTTGCTATGACAAGAAACTTCTCGAGTAACATGGACGTACACGACAATGATGCATCCAAGAGTTTCGCAAGACCCATGCAAGGGGAAAATGTGTTACATCTTTGGGACTTAATTATGACTTTGATGTTACCTAATGTCAACTTCCAGGGGGAAGTATAGAATTCTACACCTTCACTAGAATGGTTTGTGAATTATTTCTGATAAACTTGAGAAGAACATTGCTGATTTCTCGCAAATTGCACCCCCGAACGAAAATTCGCTAACCCTAATGACAAGAAGGCAGTGGTATAGAAATTTGGTATGGTTTGACTTCTACAAAATTCCGCTGTACACTTTGATGACAAGTAGAAGATTGTTCAAGCTACAATCAATGTTTCAGAATCAGCTCAAGATAGGGATGTTGGTTTGGGGGGAAGCAAATTCAAAACCTCGACAAAAGGATCTATGAAGAAAGCTTTTCAAGACATGCTGCATGGATTGGGGGGAAGTTAATCCAACTCATGCATACTACAATGGTTCTGTACAAGTAAAGACACTGAAGATCCAAGCTGGAGTATAAGTTTCAAGACCAGGAGAATCAAAGACATCCTTCACTTTGGAATCTGCTTTGGAAGACTTTATTTGTGTTGTATTTATACCTGATAGGAACATTGTAAGTAATTCCGTATGTCCACATATTAGGGGAAGATTGTTAGCCCTAAAATATGGTGACTAATCCAGAATTACATTTATCATTTATAGTCGTGTAGTTAGTTAGCTAGTCAAGTCCGGGACTATAAATACCCACCATACTTCCATGGAGGGGTTAAGAAGTTCACATTTGTAAAGTGATTTGTGTGTCTTCCTACTTTCTCTCAACCACACACACAACTTCTCATATCTTTTCTCTTTCTCTCTAATAATATGTCTCAATTTCTCTTTCATTTGTACCAAGCCTCCGGATCCGTGTTCATAGGTGAATCTAATGTAACTCTATTCCACTTGCCGCGCGAAGTAACGATAACGTTTAGAACATAACACCTACATAACGAACTCGGATTCTGATCGATTCAAATAGCCACGCTACCGCAGTGAGACAATATACAACTACATCAAAGATGACGGCGGCGAAGGCGTAGGGATTTTCCTCGTACGGACGTCGGGATTACAACCTAGTGTTTTCCTATAAATATTAGCCCTCATAACTTCGTTTTTATCAGCCCCTAACCCAAATTTCGATTCTAGGATTGGGTAGTGTTTATTCCCTGCAACTTAAAAGGTATAGAACAATTCATAAACATCTTGTAATGGTTTTGATTATCACTTATATCTAATTCATGTCTTCATTCCCTTTTGATGTATTATGATTTTCTCTATTTTAAGTAGGCTTGGCTAATTCATCTAGAAAATATTTGGAAATGCATGAAACTTGTCATTGATTGATTATATCTTCTTATTTTCTTATTGATGATTGTGAATCTTCTATATTCACCAATTAAGGCGTGACATATTCAATGAGTATAATTGATTATAGTTTATAATTTCCTAGTTTCCAATAGCTTTCTTGTTGATGATGTGCGCTTATGCTCTAGAAACACTAGCATAAATATTAATTGAGCATACGACGTCTAAGGAAACATGAATGGTAGAAAGGATAACATCCGTAATAGGTCTTCATACCACCTTACCCTCAATATGTTTAGATCCCTCATAAGAGTTTATGCATGTAATATACTCTTAGGCCTTGTAATAGTCTTTATACTACCTTACTTGTGTGTTGCCCTAACAGAATATTACGTAGATGGCGTTTTCGTGTAATTCGCTAATACCTTAGGAAATACTTACACAAATCATCTTAAGTCTGACTAAGCAATTGGTAGAATTGGATAGCTAACAAGGAGTAGTGCATCACTAGTGACTACGCTACCGTTTTTTTTTTTTTTTTTTTATGTTTAAATTGGCCCTACCACGCCATTAAAGTATAATAAGAATAGTAATTAACATAGTATTTAAAAACAAGCCAACCTACAAAAACCGAGATTTAACATGCTTCATAAAATATAAAAACACAAAAAAAATCTTCCTTCAACCCTTAGAACCTTTGTGAACATTCGATCCGCCTCACATTGCAATTCCCTATAGAACGATAACAAACCCCCGAGTCATCCTATATACATACACTACAAAGATTAGGTACACTACCTAAGAGTTTGTAAAACTTCTTGTTCAAGTCCTACGACAACCCAGCATCAACAACAAATATGTTTCAACCCATTATCGCACGACGGAGTACACTTATGGTATAACGGCTGATGCGTGTCATTGTGCGTAGCTAATTTATTATCAAGTTTTACTATTTATATTTTGCCGACTTTGTCTAAGAGACTAACACTTCACACGGCAGGAGAACCCGATCAGATTTAGTCGTTTGTAAGTATGGTTTCGATCACTAAGATCGATTTTTTTATAACGAAAAGTCTAACAGTATATAGTTATCATGTAATGTCCTAATCAATTCTATGATTTATACCTAAGAAAAACATATAACTAACCAAAAGGGGGTTTATTCAGCCTGAAAGACTACATAATGTATTAGTTATTTCGCCTTCTTAAAGTGAGGTGTCAAATAACACACATAACTAGATAAACAGAAGAAAGAGAATCTACAAGCCCTAATGTAATGAAAACGTAATAACCATATTTAATCAATTCATAACCATTATATAGTTTAATAATTGCAAAGATGACATATCTTCATTTTTTATTAAAACATACCCAATATTAATGGCGGTACTTCTTCCTAAAAACTAGGAATCTTGGTCAATTACTGTCATAATTTAATTCACAATCACTCCCATCCCCCCCCACAAAAAGAACTCATGGTTGATTATAATCTAACTTAGGAGACAATAAATGGTGATTATAGAAAACACTAACCATCGAGACTTTACGCCACTTAAGTTCAATGTAATCGCTAAATATATGCAGGAAGCTACGGTCCATGTATTTGTCGTCCTCATTCACCACATTAGTCTCCACGCTTTAAACTACAAAAACCAGGAATGCACTGCAGACAATTAATCTGTATGTCCTATACTTCCAAGTTACATAAAAAACTACATGAAGTCTATACCATACTCTAGCCTACTTGGACCATAGAACTTACTTGGAATTTAGTTTTAATGAAGATTAAAACTCATTATCGGAACAAAACAAGTATCAAATTGATAAATCATAATCAACACACATACATAAACCAGATTGCAAATCAAAATAAACATAATACCAATACGTTAAATCTTCATAAACAATGCAATAACCATAAGGTAATAAGCCTAACGTACAATGAACCCAATACAAATGTCATAAATTAACGATTAAGGTAAACTGTGATGAAATTAAACCAAACGATCCAAAACCAAACGGGTATTTAGAGTATAAGCAATTACAAGCGTTCCTATGATGAAGCATATGTAAGGACCTTCTGCTATCTCATCTCTACTAAAAATCAAACATGGAGGATAAAAGTTGTTCCCTCACTTTGGTTTTTTGTGGTCAAACTCCTAAAAATAGTATTAGAGCTTATATTTATAGATCTGAATTTGTTGATATGCGCCGTATATGAAGATGCTCAAATACGACTTATTGGTTTTCTTGGCATGGGACCATGAATAATATATATCTGAATATCCAAATTTGCAATCTAAACGGAGCATGGCTTCATCTGGATGATGGCTATAGATCTCTAATTCTTCATGGTTGTTAATTAAGTGTCAGGGCATAGAGACGAAGCTCGTAATCAACCTTGATGGATACATGTATAGGTAGATCATAACATTATCTTCCATGATTTCATTCATTTATGCTCCAAAATGCGTTGCCTTTTAACATCTTTCACTTTTGCTCGATAAATAATGCAAATCAAAAATAAAAGCGATAAGTCCAATTCAGCATAAAAGAATGTAAAACAAGCAATTTATCTAGGAAAAAAAGATGCAAATAAAAATAAACGTTATTTGATGTCATCAAAAAAGCCCACTCACGTAAATCCTACTTGTCCTCAAATAGATTTTAGAAAACTTATGAAAATGTATCCCAAACCAAAGTTCAAGATTTTTCCTTAAAGCATATTTTTCGTTTAATTACTAGTACACAACCAAACACCTCAAGAAATAGGAAAATAAAAACACTCAAATCACTTAACTAATCTATGTGGTAACATCTAACTAATTCGCTCAATAGCATCGAAAACAGTACGAGATTCATCATAAGCTGCAAGGATTCACATCTCCACCTCTACAGCTAATGAGTAACAATCCTAAAACGTAAAAATTGAGTTAAGGTTTAAGGGTTTGATCATTCTTTTCAGTCTCTATCGATACCATTATTCCAAAAAAGGCGACAAAATCACAAATGCACGCCTAAATCCATGACCGCGACACTTGCAATTGCTCACTCCTTAACTTGAATAAGCTAACGAATATGACTAGTAATCTTCATCAACAGTAATACACCAACAAGGGCGACAAAACCACATATGCACATCCATAACAATGGATGAGACATATGTGATTGCTCACTCCCTCATTCAAGCAAACTAAAGGTTAAGATAAAGAACGATATAGGGTAGGGATCTTCTAACTTTCACCAATAGTAATCAACCAACAAGGGCGACAAAATCACACATACACATCCATAATGATGGAATAGATATATATGATTGCCTTCCCACTCCCTCAATACGATGTAAGACCAAGATAGGATTCGGTAATGGGAAAAAACCATTGTGTAAAACAAAATAAATAGAAAAAGGTCAAATACATGCTGAACAAATGTTGCTAATTACCATCCCTACCGAACCCTATGAAAAAGACTAAATGATTCCACTATCATCTTCGAAAGAAAACCTAGTTAAGCCGTTCGCCTCATAACGCCAACTCCAATCATCCAAAATATAATATTTCAACAATAGTGCGATAGCTTACCACGTTACAAAAGAAACACAGTTGGTTTATATAATTACGTGCCAACTAAAGCTCTAATACAACAAAACTTTACAATCATTTGGTTTAATAACACATACCAACGAATAATCAAATCATATAAATAATAAAATCGGTTAAGTTTAGGCTAACTGATTATCTCAAAAACTTCACTTTCTACCATCTTTTTTTGTATTTTTCTGTTTTTTCGATTTTTTACTAATACTGGAAAACAAAAATAGGTGTAAAATTTCACCACTTTACGAACAGATAAAATTTTAATAAATTAATTATCAATCGTAATACTAGATAACGTAGCAAACACACTAAAATAAAAAACACCACTTTCACTTTCTTATTGCATTAGTGCAATTTTTTCGACCAAACCAAAGCAAAGAAATATGCCTATCACTACAGGAAATACATAGTTTTACACAATAGAAACAAGCAACCGATTAAGGACTTAATCTATAGGGTAGGTTAAGGTGTAAAGGTGTAATGAAACAAATATTTGGGGTGTAACAAAAGAAAAGAATGGCTCATCAGGTTTTTCTAGAGGTATCTTACTTTAAAAATAAGAGTAAAAAAAGAGTTCATACGGGGGTTAACTAACCAGTGTAGTTAGTTAAATACCATATAATTTAAATGCTTTTATTGGTGTACTCCAAAAATTTGACTAGTAAGAATGCCACTACCAATTTACAAAAGTAAAACATAATATTGTGGTCTGTATTAGTAATACCAGGCCGAAGTTCAAAAGATAACAACAGTCACTGGCACAC
Source organism: Tanacetum coccineum (assembly GCA_026074375.1). NCBI lineage: Eukaryota > Viridiplantae > Streptophyta > Magnoliopsida > Asterales > Asteraceae > Tanacetum > Tanacetum coccineum. Next base: position 34,284 of record BQNB010039414.1, on the reverse strand, counting down.
TTCGTAATTTTGTGGAATTGGGAAATAAATTGGAAACGAAAAGGATAAATCCTCACAATATTAACAAATAAGGGATATGTGAGCGGGTCATTTTAACTAATAATTCACAAAAATATGCAATTTTTTTTAATTTGATATAAAATAAGGCATATATAATTGTATAAATAAGACAAGTAATGTGTACTAATTATCCTCCACATATACAATGACCTCATTGTATAAATATAACATGGAAAACATGAAATTAACGAATTATAACAAAAAACTCTCCTGAGATTTGCTCGGTATGATCCTCAATGTTTGGCTATATGAGCAAGAACTATGTTATGAAATGCGTCTGAATACCAGCATGACTACAACATACCTATATGTAGCCTTAATTTATTAAGTCAAACACAAATGTTTTTTTCAGTCATCTAATCATTATAATTCTTTGTTATGGAAAATAGCAAGTCGGAGTTTAAAACGGGCTTAATAGTAAATATAATATTGTCCTAGTTTTGGGCCTTGGCACACTTTAACCAATCCCACCAACAAAGAAAAAGCCCAACACCTAAGATGAAGGCATGGACTATAAATACCCCTTCACCTCATATGGTGAAGGGTGTTGGTTACCATTTGTGTGTGTAACCCTCCACTCTTATTTCTCTCTCTAATATAATCTTCCAACTTTCCTTTCTCTTTTCTTATGGCTTATTCGGCTTTTTTAAAAAAATGTTCTTATTGGATTACATAATATGTTGTGTTTGATAAAGTATTGGGATAACAATTGGTAACAAAGCTTGTGTTTTTAACCTGAACCTGTGTAGTTATGGCCCCACCACGCTCTACAACACAACACAAATTAACAAACGCACAGACTGTCTGTCATACCAAATCCTTATTTGTTCTTGGAGTCTTATCAACATTTTCATTTCCAGTGTTTAATGAAGTTCTGAGGTTGTTGTTGGTAGGTTTATAGATTATCTTGAATGACATAAAGAATAAATCTATGAGTTTATCAACTCCTTTTCCTTTGACATTTCATATTCTGGTTCATAAGTGGGTGGAGGAGTGTTGACAATTATTATACCTCTATTTTCTGGTAGCAGCTTGTTATGATCGGTTGAGGAAGTTTGAGTGTATTAGATGGTATGGGTATTGTAATGGGACACAGGTTGTTGTTGAGTAACAAGTGCGAATGGATTAGCAATATGTGCTAGTCTTTCAACTCTTATATGGTTTACTTTCATTCTGTGTTGCTTTAGAATGTCATAGAGTTGTGATATATAAAGTCTTTAATATATTCAGTTGTCTAATAAGTGTCACAAACCTCTAACCATTTAAAATATCCTAGTTTTAACTAAAGAAAGAATTGAACATTAATTGATGATTGGAAACTTCATACAATTACTAACAATCCCATTCATTAACTAGTTAAAACCTATAGTATACGAGACACAGAATCACATCTCGTGAGGTAAACTTCTATATTCCCAAAACTAATAGTTTCAAGATTCATGAACAATGTATTTGACTCACCTAGTATCAACCTTTCACGATTTCCACATCTTCCATAGCAGTAGAAAAGCATCAACAGTAGAAATAATATCATTAACAATCCTTTAAGAATAATCTAAACAACTTCGGCTTTAACATCCAATAGGTTCTGAATATCTGCTGAAATAGTCATGTAGGTTTCCTAAGTTATCTCATAGAAGTGGTTTAAACTGGCCTTCAACATCCGGTTGATTCAGGTGTATGCAAGAACTGTTGTAGGATCCATTTGTACAGATAAGAAGGATTGTGAAGACAATAGTGGAAAAGCAACCTTGTTTGGTTTTGTATCAATGTATCTCTTTGATTCGTGATTTCCACTTAGCCGTAGTACCAGTGCCACATTTGTAGGAAGATCGTTATACCACCAATCTTTTTAAGCTAGCAATTGTGAAGAGTCATTCAGAAAGTTTGATTGCATGTGTAAATGGTAATGTACATTTTTGATGTTTGTTGTGAAATGAAATTCAGATCATAAGTTTAAAAGTGATTGTATTGTGGTTTATTATTGTATTTGAAGATGCATTGATCAATTGAAGACAATTATTATTATCAGTCTTTAAATTTTTCAAAATGAACGTAAAATGACTTATGTTGCAGAGTTGAACCGAAAATGATAAATTCGGTGATTTTTTGACATAAAGATTCCTGGTCGCAACCATTACCGAAAATGCATAACAAAAATGACTGAGTTCCGAAAATGAAGAACCTAAAATTACTTATCTCGCAGTTGATAACATGTCAAGTACAACACAATAAATGACCTAATTGCACAAAAGTCATAATTCCTCACAAATTCATATTTCGCACAAAAACTTAAACCTTGTCATATTTTCTCAGACATATTTTTCGCACAAACAAGTTTCTTCAAAACAAATATCGCAACAAAAACATGTTCTCACAAACCTGTAACAAAATTCTCAGAAATATTTCGCACAAACATGTGTCTCAACAAACCAGTAACATGTTTCTCACAATTCAAAGACATTTTCTTAACTTATCAAAAAAAACGGAATTTTTCACACAAATGATGAAAAATCGTAACTAAACTTTAATTGCCCAAATACACACTTAAACGTTTTTCCCTGATTTCTTTTTGCAAAACAAACTTATCTATCTAAATTAAACATACAAACACAAACAATTAACACTTTTAACACCAAATTAAAACCACTAATCTCGTGTAAAATCTTAAAAAACTTTAAGACTTGTGAAATAATCCTAAAAGCCACAAAAACCGAATCACTAAAACCCCATGGCGATTGATACCTAACATTGATAACAACCAATACCACTAATCAAACACAACATAAAAACAAAGCCAATTGACTCAAATACCACGGGGCAGCTCAGACAGTAACCAACATCAAATGAATTTGATTTGCAATTTAGTCTGAGATCGATGAATACTACAATGGATCTACTCCAGTTGTTTCAAATTCTTACCGTTTTACATGCTGCTGAAGCACTCTGATAAACGTCAACAACAAAACATAACCACAACAACTTCAACAACCGTTGCTACAGATACAACAACTATTTGAAATTTCAAACAACACCTGAAACAACAAGTCTAAGCACACAACCCAAGCCATAACTTCTGTCACAATAACGACATAGAACATTCATCAAAGCAAAACTCCAAGAAAATTGCATTAAGTTTTTTTTTATTGACGAAGACGATTTATCAACATCCTTCAGTCACCGAAACATGAAACGGAGAGGACAACTTCTCGATATTTGATTCTTCAAACATGCATACATTTTATCAACGACACACTTTTGAAACATCGATGTGACAAGAGATCAACCTTTAGAATAAGTCATTAAGGAAATCCTTCTCAACTAAATTAGCATAAGACGTCAGCTAGATACAATGGCGAGATCATTTATGTTCGCACTCACTGTAATTGAACCGATCCAAAGAAACATCAAAGAAGCCATGGCTGATCAGTTTTGGATTAAAGCAATGCAGAAGAACTTTACACTAGTTTGGAAAACTAGGATTATGGGAATTAGTCTACAGACAAGCAATTTAAAATAAAGTTATCAACAGAGAAATGGCTCAAGAAAAACAAATGATAATGAAAAACATTTAATTCTCAACAAAGCTAAAGCTCAACTGTAGGAAAGAGAGATAGTAGTCAACCGGTAAGGAATCGACTTCGAAGAGTCATTTGCTCTAGTTTGCTTGATTAGAAGCAGTTAGACTATTCATTATGTATGCTGTACATAAGTCATTTCCTATCTATCATATGGACCTTTAAGACAACATATCTAACAACCCTAAGGAATAAGTGTACGTCAACAGCCAACGGATATGTAAATCCACATCATCATGACAAAGTCCAATACATACTCAAGAAGTGCAAATGTGTATGGACTCACGCAAAGCCCAAAGCATTGTACGATGAACTCACTCCTCAACTTCCTGGTATCCAAAGGATTTTCTAAGGTTCTATTGAATCCAACTATGTTCATTAACTAAGAAAAGGGGAAATACAAATTGCCTTGTGTTACATTTACGTCGATGACATCATAAAAGGTTTTCACGATCCCAAAACCATTCAAAAAATTTTGAAAAACAAATGCACCAAAAATTTAAAATGATCCTAGATGGGGAGCTGAAATTCTTTCTAGGAATTGAGATTCACCAATCCCCACATGGTATCTTTATAAACCAAGCTAAGTATTCTCACTATATACTTAAAAATCATGGTAAGACCTCATGTGATAGCATTGTGTACACTAATGGCTACTAAACCCCTAGATGCTTACGCCTGAAGTTGAACTCTTGTGACCAAATTAAAATAATAAATCATGGTCGGGAACTTAAGATACATAATCAACAATAGACCATATAATGTACCATTCAATAAGTATTGTGCGCTCGTTAAATCAAAGAAAGACCAACTAAAAAACACCTCAGGAGGATTAACAGATCTTTTGGTACCTTAAGATACATTCACAGAGGAATTTTTTATCCTCCGAAGGACACCAGTTTCTAACTAACTGTTTTTTTTTTTTTTTTTGTTTTTTTTTTTTTCTTTTTTTGTGGTGTTCTTTTTTAGATTCAACACACGGCTGTCTTGATACACATAAACACATAGTGGAATACAATTTCTAGGAGGTGATAACTATCATTGGTCATCCAAGAAGCAAGATTTACTTCAATGTCAACAGTAGAAGCCGCTAAGTGTTAATTTGTCTGCGTGTTAGTGCTCAAGTTCTAAGGATGCAAACTCAGCTAACAATAATGGCTTTTAACTTTGATAAAATAACCCATGTATTGTGACTCAAAGCATTCATAGCCATCTCGCAATCCATCAGCTTCTCTGCCCCAAGCCCAAAGCCTTACCTCACACCATTAAACAATGCCCAATAGAACCATGTAAAATGTTTACATATCTAATGACGAAAACTACGACCAAAAATCTAACAGAATTAACAAAGCTGAGTTCGGGAAGATAGGAACCGTCTCACAAACCTACAACTTTGTAATGAATGTTTGACTCCATTAGAACTGGAGCTTCTGGCAAATAAACTGCTGAAATAACTAAACATCTAACCTGTATAAAATATTTAAAAACAAAATACAAAATTAAACAACCAAAAAACAAAGAAGTAACCAAAATATAGAATCTAGAAAACAAATATAAAAACAGAAAATTCAAAAATACCAAAAGAAACATCTCGACTAAGACAAAATGAAACGAAACATTAACCGTACGCAAGAAAAGTCTATTACCATTAACACATGTGTGAAAAGAAGTTAGAGCCATAGATAAAACATTTTAAACATGTCAAATTCAAATTTTCTAAATGACTTATGCACATCACAGTGCATAACTTTGGACCTCAATTGTAAGGAAAGGTGTATCTTTAAAGATAGACTTATCCTGTCACGAGAAAGTCAATTTCTTGGTAGAATCAATTTTATAAACATCCAAAGTTTTGAGCTCATGACAATGGCTTACAGTCACTTCAGACTGTAACCCGGACCCAATTCACAAGGGAGTGTACTTTATGTCAGTGCATTCGTTACCAAAAAAAAGAAGGAGAATTCACTATCATTTGGTTTTAAAAAACCGTTGAACATAAATTTCTTAAGAAAAACTTTACATGTCAAATCATTTTCAGATCAAGTAGTATCTTTCAAAATTGTGTGTTCAACACTCCCTTCCTCATATAGTTTTTTAACAATTGGTACAATCGTCTCATAAATGTCATTTTCATAAAAGAATCAATTTTTGAGGGGGAGCTTTTAGAAACTAAAGTCTTTAATGTTTTTTGGGTACATCTCATAAATGCACTTATAGTATCCAAAAAAAAAACATTCAGTGAAAATTGAAATGTGTCATTGTAATAGTTCTAATTTCACAAGAAGACTGAGCATATATTTTCAAAAACCTTATCAATGCATTTCAACATTGTAGTGCTCAAATCTTAAAGCATCCACCACGGTTCACCCAAGGAAATCTGAAAATAGTTATATTTTAATAATTCACGCAAACTTGGTGGTAACATTATTCTCCCATATAAAGTTTTTATGTCTCAAATTTTAATCAATTGGTGTTTCAAATACTAAGAGATTTAATATTTTAAATAAGGGGAGAAAATGTGATTTAAGACTCTAAGTGCACAACTTCTACCCACATGTGCAAAACAATTTTGAATCTCGATGCACATGTGTAGGGGGGTATTTCAAAAGAATGAAACTCTTAAAGTGTTAAAAACATCTTGGAATTCAATCAAACCCATTGTATTGATTATTCAAGATTTTTATAGTTTTCGATCTATATACCAGACAACCAATGAACATACGACGTCGATGAGTCAGAATGTGGGTTAAGTTATATACATCCTATGAATCCAACAAGAAGAACCGGAGGGATCTACCCATGGAAATTCCATAGTTAGATTATAAGTCCCTAGGTATGATTGGAGATGAATGAGAATAAGGGAAAAATGCTGACTAAGACATGAGTTATCACCGGAACAATCACAACATGGTAGTAGTGATGACGTCTTGGTAAGCAGTGTGAATGTGTTGATAGAATGAAAAATGAAATGTAAAGAATAACGGGTGAAAAAGAAATAAGCCCACCATGACAACTTTAGGCCATAAACCAGTCAATACATATCTAATCAAAATGAAAAAAGATGATTGTAAGCATTGAAAAAAGTCATCATAGATCCAATGATTCAAATGCACAACCCTTCTCATCCATATCGATGTTTCTCTCCAAAGATAACTTGTCCTTATTTGTCACGGAGATACCACGCTATCTATTAACACTCACTCCAAGATTGTTGATAATTGTCAAGGTAGGCATCAGCTCTAGTCTCCGATACTAAAAGCAAAGTGCCAACAAATAGAGTCTAATAACCAAAGAATCAACAATAACAATCACATTAGGACATAACCATCACATACAAAGAACTGAACACAATAATTTCACAATTGTAACAAGTAGATCCTATGCATTATCCTTGAGATCTTGCCAGAACATTTAGAGTGATACTCTTTAGTATTAACGGAAAACCTTCCAGTGTCAACATCAAACAACACTACGGTAGGTGACTTGCGAGATTATATATGAATCAAACTTGTCTAACTAATAATCGATTTGGACCAGTAAATGATTGACAAATTTAATGAGAAATAAATAACTATCGATTTACTCTTATCGAGTGTGTGCTTTAGACAATCTGGTAATGAGAACAAATGCAAGCATGGTGAATTCTAAATACATCTGTGGTTAGAGGATCTTATTCTTTAAGCTGGAAACCTGTTAAGAAGGTTCTCCAAATTGGAACCCTATCTGTATCACATGGTCGGTCTTACACATAACATAGGGTTATTGGCAACAAAATCTAGACGAATACATAGCCATATTCGTACCATATCTATTATAATGGCTACACATCTCTTTCATTTTACCATCCCTCCGGATCCGTTGTTCTAAGGGTGAATCTATTCTAACACTTATCGTGTTGTCTGCTTTGAGACATTCCGATTAAGAGAACATGCAAGTTAGGTGATTCTGATGTTCATACATTGGAAGATCCGACACTTATACTAGAAATCCTGTCAAGGAGATTCTTCTTAAGATTGAATCTACCTGATCACAGGTCGGTCCTCACAGGATCTGGAGGTTAATCCAACCAAACTCGGGCGAATGACAAAGCCATATTCGTCCACAAGCTTTATTGCTAACTGTTTTATTACAGGTTCAAGTAAAGATGGAGATGGAGATACCTCGTTCCAGTGGAGTCTATTTCATAACCGCATGCTCATACTCGACCGATACATCTAATGACCTCATGAAAGCTCAAGTATATGTTTCAAAGCTTCCGCAACTCTGATATCAAAGTCCTCTCGAAGTGATCAAGTATTAAAGTTAAAGGAACTTCAAGAACGACGAATAATCAAGCTTTCACCATCAAGAAAGGTATGAGCATGCCGGTCCAGATGTCACAAGCACAAGACGGCGAAAGACCACAAGTTGATGATCAGAGATTAGATTTGGCTGATGATCTCAAAGAAGCTCAAGATCACATATCAAGTACAATCACAAGCCACAAGACAAAGATCACTACCTCAAAGTACAAGATATTACGTGAAGAATCAAAGACTACGAGCTGAACACAAGATCAATCAGAAGATTGCTGAGCTTAAGTTTGTATTTTCTGGGGTGACCTCCCTTAGGGGGAGATTGTTAGATATTAGAAAAAGACTCGGTCACCCAGTGTATTTTACCGTTTATTGTAGCTCGTAGTTAAGCGTTTAATGTATAGCATTCGGTAATAGGCCGGGTATTAAACCTAACGTGTAAACCCTCTACCAAGGCCTTTAGGCTGGTTTGTAACTTACTATATAAGCCTCTTCCATGCCTTGGAAGAGGTGGTTAGTCAATTCATAATACAAGTTCATTTTCTTTCACTAGAATGTTTTACTCTTTAACTTTCTCTCTCTAGACTTGGCTAATCCATCTATCTTCCATTGTGTTATGATTTCCAATATCCTACAAAGTATAATCCTACTACTTGCATCATCGTGGTTAGTTTTGGTGAGGTTGTTCAAGGTTGTAAGGATGTATTTAAGAACGAGACGCATTTCATTATGAAATTCACTTGGCTTTTGACAACATTAGCAAAGATGATTATGAGTGTTGGGTTGTGGTTATGGTGGAAAGTTTCATGGTGAATCTTCTTGTAAAGATGACTCAAGGGATGACTCAAGATTAATAAAAGTAAAAAGGTTTTTCGCTAAACCTGACCTTGTTGATTGATGAAGCACTTGTGGTGCTAGTCATGGTGACTTTGTGAATGGTGAAAGAGGTGGCAAAAGATGGTGATGACAATGCAAGCAACTACTAATGTATGCTTATTTATAAATTGGTGAAGATGATTATGCATGTATGATATGAATCAAAATATGCTAAATGTACGAATGAGCACAAATTAACTTGATAACAAAATTATTCGTTGTCAACCTACACAAACTCAAACGTGTTAGTTTTAAATCTTACACAAGATAAAAGTAAGAGTATCATCCTACAACATGATAGTATAAACAATTTTGCAACAAATACGAACGAAACTCGTTCACATATTATCACATGAATGATTTTAACAAGTAGACACATAAATAGAAAGACTCACATATTAAGCGTAAAGGATGGCAAATGTCGCAACTAGCTTAAAATTCCATAATGAATACTCGAAAAAATATTGTATAATTCTACGTGTTGAGCTAGTGTTGAAGGAGATCGTTTGTACTAACAATGACGTGCAAGGTGTGTCTCAAAATAGGCACTAGATTCTATGATGGTGATTTAGACAATGAAGTAGACACTAAAGCATGTAAGTATACTTAGCCATGAATTAACCCAATAATCTACGATATTAAGTGTAGGACAAAAAGACTTCTAAATGTTGATCATACCATAAATATTTTGACATAATATAAGTGCACAAGTAGCATGTAACAATGTCATGAATTAACCTAATAATCTACAAGATAAATCATGTAACAATGTCATATAAAGAGTAAGATGAAGAATTCATGCAAACCATGTTTAAGCATGTATCAACTAGACCATTCTACGGATAGATTTAAGGAATGCCAACAAAAGAAAAGAGCTTTCAAACATAGATACATCCATATAAAAAACATTATGTATCAAAAACACATATTATGAGTTCACAAGTAATGCGTTAATTATGCGAAACATCACATAAAAGACAAAATTACTTTAAATATCATGCAAATCATATTAATATTTACGAGCACAAGTCATTAAGATAAACATGAAAATATTATAAAGACAAATACGTAAGGCTATTGATGTGTCGTTGTGCATAGATATTAATTATTATCAAGTTTTACCAATTATATTTTGTCGACTTTACCTAAAAACAACACTAATGGGCAGTGTACCCGATTAGATGTAGGTTAGTTGGTAAGTAGGGTGTCGATCACTAAGAGCGAGTGTTAATACTTAAGTCTACAAGTATTTTAGTTATCTAAGTGAGTCCTAATTTATTCTATGTTATACCTAAGTTAAACCTAAAACTAACACAAAAAGGGGGGTTTTTAGCCTGAGAGACTTGCACGAGTTTTGGTTTACCTAGACCGAGATTAGGCGATTAACACACACAAGTTGATATTTAGAAGATAGAGAAGCGGTCAAGCCTATTGTAAGGAAAACGTATTAACCATATTTAATCTAATATAACGCAGGTTTTAGTTTATAAGTGCAATGATTGTCTTATCTCGTTGTTGATATATCCTTCCTAGATTTATGTGATACTTCTTCCTCTAACCTAGACATGGCAATTACATCCGCATAAAGTAATCATGGTTGATTATGATCTATCTTAGGAGACAATAATGGTGATCTTACTAAATCCTAGCTCATCAAGACTTTACTAACTTACTACTTAACGGCTCTTTATATACTAGTAGTTCACTGTCCAGATCTTTACCTAAGGAATTAGAACGTCATTTGTTGATCTTAGGTCACCTGCTAGTCCAACTTGTTCACTAAACCAAAGGCAAAGACAAGTCAATATTTGTGATCCTATTACTCTAGATATATAAATTGCAAATATGGAGAGCTATCCTGGCATCTAGTCCACTTGGTCTGTTTTCTAGATCCAGTTAAATGATAGGTCACATACTTAAGCACATAAACGAGTATAAATTAATAAACATAAAGCAACACATAACTTATATGATGAAATCAAGATAAACATAAACCAAACGTTAAATTATCTAAACATGGCTAATACTTAAAGGTATTAGCCAAACCATTGTAATGAATACAAATGTCATAGACGAACGATTAAGGTAACCTAACCAGGTTAATGAATGATACCAAAAACCAAACGCGCTTCGTAGCTCATCTTTTCTTCTAAAAGTCTAACCTGGTGGTTAATGCCTTCTTCTTAGCCTTTGGTATGGTTTTTTGCACACTAAAATTCGTCTTTAGGGTTTGGTATTTATAGCCTCTGGAATTAAGTCGATACACCATATTGGATGTTGTCAATACGGCGTATTGGGGTTTTCTTGGAGTGGGGACAACGATAAATATCATCCAGAATCATCCAAGAACGGCCAGTGAATACGGCGTTTAAGTCTTCATGGATATGGCGTATTGATCTTCATATCTTCGTGGTTGCTTGTGATGTCAAGGCACAGATACGACGTATCTTCTTTGCTGGATACGGCGTATAAGATGTCAGGTCAACAGTCTTCACGATTTCTTCGTTTAAACTCCAAAATGCATGCCTTTTAGTTAAACTTCACCAATTGCTCCATATTTACTGCAAATAACAAATATAAACAATTAAGTACCAATTCATGCATAAAATAATTTAGAACGAGCAATTTAGCTAGGATAAATGATGCTATAAAAGAGACGTTATTTGATGTCATCAAATATCCCTCCACTTGAATCCTACTTGTCCTCAAGTAGGCTTTAGAAAGCTTATGAAAATGTTTCCCAAATCAAGGTTTAAGATTTTTCTTTTAAACAACTTTTTTGTTTAATTACTAGCACACAACCAAACACCTCACAAAATAAGAAAATGAAAACACTCAAATCACTCCACTAATCTATGTGGTAACATGTAACTAATTCGCTCAATTGCTCAGTTGTGATGAGTATTCTATCATAAGCTTGGCAATGATACACATCTCCACCACTAAAGCTAAGGAGTGACAAGTCTAAAAAGGTAAATTGGGTTAAGGTTTAAGGGTTGATCATTCTTTCTAATCTCTATCGATATCAATATTCCAAAAAAGGTGACAAAAAAATGCATGCCCAAATCCATGACCGCGACACTTCCCATTGCTCAGATCTTAACTCCAATAAGCTAAAGAATAGGACTAGTAATCTTCACCAATAGTAGTAAACCAACAAGGCCGACAAAATCATATATACACATCTAAATCCATGGAATAGACGTACATGATTGCTCAGATCCCTATTCGAGTAAAACCAAAGGTTAGGATGAAGAATGATATAGGGTAGAGGATAACTAATCCTTTCTCAATAGTAATAAACCAACAAGCGCGACAAAATCACACATACACAGATAAATCTATGAATGAGACACATGTGATTGCTCAGTCCCTCATTCGAGTAAGACCAAAGGTTGGGAATTAGTAATGGGAAAATAATTGGTGTTAAATTAAAAAACAAAACAAATAGAATAAGTCCAAATAGATACGAAACAATGTTGCAAGTTACTTTCCCGACCATCCCTATGAAAAAGACACAAATTATACAACCCATACTTTTCATGAAAACAACCTTAGTTGGCGTTCCCGTAACGGTCAACTCCCAATCATACCTAATATACATACTATACAACATTAGTGGTGATATCTACCACTTGATACATGAAAATACACTAGTTGGTTTAGTTTGCGACCAACTAGAAATAATATACCACAAAACTTTACATCGTTGGTTTATAACACGTACCAACGAATAATCGATCATCATAAATAATTGAATCGGTTAAACTTAGACGAACCGATTATTTCACAAACCTTACTTTTTTCTCTCTCTCGATCTTTTTTTTATATTTTTCTGTTTTTTCTTTTTTTTCAAACATAAACCAATAAACTGAACAAAGGTGTATTTTTCACCACTTCACGAACACGATAAATCTGAATAATTAATATCTGACCAAACTAGTGAAAGTAGTAACTACACGAGCACTAAGATACACTACTTTCACTTTCCCAATTGCATTGTGCAATTTTGCGGCCTAACCAGAGATAGAAAATGCGCATTGCGAATACAAGAAATACAATACTTTACATAAAAGCAAATAGCAACCGATTAAGGACTCTAATAGGGTAGGCTAAGGTGTAAAGGTGTAACAAAACAAAATTTGGTGTAAGAAAAAAAAGGAATGGTTCAGCAGGTTTTTCTAGGAGTATCTTACTCTAAAAATAAGAGTAAACAAAGGGTTTATACGGGGGTTAACTAACAAGTGTAGTTAGTTAATATCACAATGTATAGGCTTTTTGGTATAATCCTAAAAATTTACCAGTTTAGAAAGGTCACTCCATCTTTTTAAAATAGTGCTTATTATTGTGGTCTCGAGTAGATATACCAAGCCAAGTTCTAAAGTTTACTATAGTCACCGGCACACTCATATTTTTGTGGAATTTAGGGTAAAAATTAGGAAACGGATAAGGCTAAATCCTCATAATATCTAAACAAGGGTTATGTGTGCGGGTCATGTAACTAATAATTTCACAAAAAATATGCTAAAACTTTTTAAATTTGATATACATTAGGCATATTATTTGTAAAAATACGGACAATTAAGTGTTCTAATTCTCCTCCCTCCACTTGAAATATACAACGCCCTCGTTGTATAAATAAAACGTAAAAAGCAGGAAATAAAGAATTAGAACAAAAAAACACCCCTGAGATTTGCTCGGTATGATCCTCCGTGTTACATATATGAGTAAGAATGTGTGTTGTAAATGCGTCTGGATACCAGCATGACTATAACACACATAGAATTTCTAGAAAATAAGCATTCCACCAAATTTATTCAGTTGTCTAGAAGGTTCCTGTGTAAATAATAAGAAAACAAGTGCAATTCTATCTTTGGTATTTGTCGGTTATAAAACAAAATAAAAACGAAAAACTGTACTGGAAGTCGATACGCCGTATCCGTATTTTAGGATACGCCATATTAAGACCTGTATTAAAAAAAATCCTAAGTACGGGTCAGGTGTCTAATACGCTGTATTCATTTAATGAATACGTCGTATAGACTAATCTGACAATAATGTTTTAAATTACAGAAAAGTAAAGACTGGATAACGGCTAGATAGTAAATACGTCGTATCCCTTGAAGTTGGATACGCAGTATCAACAGTTTGGGAAGATAGACTCGATAAAATTTGAAAATTACATTCCGGGTTGTCTCCCGGAAAGCACTTTTGTTTACAAAAAAGTCTTAAAGTTATATTTGCTTCCGAATGAATATTTGACTACCTTGAACTTTTCTGATTTGCATGTAGGTAGTTTCACGTTAGGAATTCCAAGTAGCTTGCATCTTCTCTCCTTGGATCTTTCTTCTTCTTCGTTAACATAGTAAGGAGGGTCTTTTGAATCAAGTAGTCTTCTAAATCACCGATGTCATCATCGTCATCTCCTATAAGCTTGTTTTCATCAAACCGTCCTTCATCATTTTGAGTTTCACAATGATATTTGACAAACGTTATTGTAAGTGTTTTGATTAGAAGAAGCATCGGTTTTAATGTAAGTAGTGTGCTCATAACCCTTTCATTTGTCAATGGGCAAATCATGGTCACACTCGTCATTACTTGATTCTTTCATCATATTCATTGATTCTTCCAAGATCCTTTTATTAATCAAAGCTTCCTCATTTAATTCATTATCTTCAATCGTATCGTACCATTCATAATCTTCATAGCGAATTAAATTCCCTTCACGAATGTATCCAGGTAAGTCTCTAGTGTTGCAATACCCATCTTCCTTCCAGTTGCACGTAGGCCATTTAGCAGTCCCATTTTTGAAACGAAGTGGATTGCATTCATGATTGATAGTATCAATAGGTTCACTCTATACTCCATCATCAATCCATGGCTTTTTATTGACCCATGGTATACCTTTGTTCCACTCGTTGATCCAATCATCTTTATATTCCTCATATGTCTTAAATCCATGTATATCTTTAGTGAGCACATTGACGTTGATTTGAGAAAGATAGTTGAACTTCTTGAATGCTCGACATAGAGGTGTGTCGAAATCGAAGAGATTAGTGTCGATCCTAAAGATTTGAGCAATCTCATATTTATCGGTCAAATTTTCATCTTTAGGATTAGAAAGTTCATTGTTGGTCATCACATCTTCATCGTATCCTCTTCTCCAATAATCCTATTAGGAATATAAAAGTTATGATCTTATTGAGATTAAGTTTTGTAATAAATAGTGAGATAATAATGTATAATAGGATAGGTGAAAGGCTCGTGACTAAAATATAGTCAAATACTAAAATCCAAGAGCTAAGAGCTTTCCTTGTAAATGGGTATAAATACCCCCTACCTCACTTGTTGAGGTGATGCTTCTAATCCAATTCTCATTTCTTTCCTCCCTCTTTCTCTCTCTACTCTATCCCCTCCTCCTTCCTCTTTCTAACTACAATGGGAGTGACACGGCTGGATATGACAAGTCCAAGGTAAAGTGTTTCAACTGCCATAAGATGGGACACTTTACAAGGGAATGCAAAGGACCTAGGAACCAAGATAGCAGAAACATGAATCAAGACAGGTCTAGAAGGACTGTAAATGTGGAAGAAACTTCTTCCAAAGCCATGGTAGCTATTGATGGAGTTGGTTTTGACTGGAGCTATATGGCAGATGATGGAGTTGGTTTTGACTGGAGCTATATGGCAGATGATGAAGTCCTTACAAACATGGCTCTTATGGCTTTTTCAGACTCTAAGGTACATAATGACAAAACTTGTTCAAAAGCCTGTCTAAAAAGCTTTGAAACTCTTATAACTCAACTTGATGATTTAAAAATAGAGTTTAACAAATCTGAGTTTAATTTAGGTACTAATAAAAGAGGGTTAGCATCTGTAGAAAGAGCAACTTGTCTTTTACAAAAAGAATGAGGTTATTTTTTGTCAGCAACTTGATGTTCTCAAAAGAGATATCTCATATAAAGACTCAGAAATTAGTATGCTTAAAAGTGAGTTAGAAAAGCTTAAGCAAGAAAAAGAAAGCAATCAACTTAAAATTAAAAATTTTGATAATGCTTCTAAGAGTCTAGACAAATTAATAGGGAGTTAGATAACTGATAAAAGTAGAAAGGGTGTGGGGTTTGTAAGCTATAATGTTGTTCCGCCTCCCCATACAGGGTTATTTTCACCCCCAAATCCTGATTTGTCCTACTCTAGTCTAGAGGAGTTCCAACAGCCTGAGTTTGAAGGCTATGGACCTAAGCCTAGTAAGAGTGTTAGTGAAGATATTTCTAATGAGGTTAGGAAATCTCCTGATGCCCAATTGGTTGAGGAGTTGGTGTCAGTTGATAAATTATAGAAGAAAACTATTTTTCCTACTGTTGCTAAGATAGAATTTGTTAGACCTAAACAACAAGAAAAACCAGTTAAGTATGCTGAAATGTATAGGTCACAAAGTCCTAGGGGAAATCAAAGAAACTAGAATAATCTGAAGTCCCAACAGCTAGGAAGTAACTTTGTGATGTACAATAAAGCTTGTTTTGTCTGTGGAAGTTTTGACTATGTGCAGGCTGACTGCGATTACCATCAAAGGGAAAGGGTGATATTTGAGAATAATTATACAAGGGTGAATTACAATTATTTTGATAAACAGGCTCACCCTAGTGCTCACAGGAATATAGTTTCAAGAGCAGTTTTAAGGAAAATTGGCCTAAGACCACTTAATACTGCAAGGCCTGTTAATACTGCTCATCCCAAATCTACAGTTTATAGTGCTAGACCAAAGTCACTTTTTTCTAAATCAGCACAATCAACTGTAAACAGGCCCTATCAAACATGACAAAATTAATAGCAAAATTTTAGCTGAAAACTTAATACTGCCTAGGGAAAAAATTTTTATACTGCTAGGCCAAAAAAGCAGTTAATTACTAAATAGGCTAAATTCAGCTAGTAGTTAATGCTGTTTGTAAGGGAAAATTAGGTTAATGTTGTTAAGGCCTCAGCATGTTGTGTTTGGAGACCTACCAAACTTAATGGTGCATCAATTACTTTGAAGAGACATAACTATGTTGATGCACGAGGCAGATCCAAGTCAGTGATGGCTTGGGTCCCCAAAGGAAACTAATTTCCTTATTTCTATGTGCAAGGTCATCCACAAAAAGAAGATCAAGGCTATGTTGACAGTGGATGCTTAAGGCACAGGATAGGGAACATGTCCTATCTCTTAGACTTCAGGGAATTTAATGGAGGAATATGATCCTATTTGTGGAGGAAGCCAAAAAAGGGAGGGGAAAAAATTACTTAGTAAAAGGAAATTTAAAACTGGTAAGCTTGATTTTGAGGATGTGTACTTTGTCAAGGAGTTACAGTTTAACCTTTTTAGTGTTTCATAGATGTGTGACAAAAAGAACAGTGTTCTTTTTACTGACACTGGATGTTTTGTTTTGTCTCCTGACTTTAAGTTAGCTGATGAAAGTCAGGTTTTACTTAAAGTTCATAAAAAGAACAATATGTACAATATTGATATGAAGAATATTATTCCTAAAGAGAGTTTAACTTGTCTTGTTGCAAAGGCCACACTTGATGAATCAATGCTATGGCATAGGAGGCTAGGTCATGTAAATTTTAAAACTATTAATAAACTTGTTAAGGAAAATCTTGTGAGAGGTTTACCTACAAAACGTTTTGAAAATGACCAAACTTGTGTTGCTTGCCTTAAGGGAAAGCAACACAAAGCCTCTTGTAAGTCCAAGATTCAGAACTCTATTACTCAGCCTTTATTCATGTTGCATATGGACTTGTTTGGTCTAACTTTTGTGAGCAGCTTAATGAATAAGAAATATTGTCTAGTTGTCACTGATGATTATAGCAGATTTACTTGGGTTTTCTTTTTAGCAACTAAGGATGAGACTAGTGGCATTCTTAAGAGCTTTATAACTGAGATAGAAAATCTAGTTGATAAGAAAGTAAAGATAATCAGATGTGACAATGGAACAGAGTTCAAGAATAAAGTTATGAGTGAGTTTTGTGAACAGAAAGGCATTAAGAGGGAATATAGTGTAGCTAGAACTCCTCAGCAAAATGGTGTTGCTGAGAGGAGAAATAGGACACTAATTAAGGCTGCTAGAACCATGTTAGCTGACTCTAAGTTACCTACTACATTTTGGGCTGAAGCAGTTAATATTGCTTGCTATGTGCAGAATAGGGTATTAGTAGTTAAGCCTCATAACAAGACCCCTTATGAACTCTCTAAGCTTCATGAGACCATTTGGGTGTCATGTTACCATTCTTAATCCCTTATATTATATAGGCAAGTTTGATGGAAAGTCAGATGAAGGATTCTTTATTGGATACTCAATGAATTGGTAAGAGCTGTCTTGGTGTATACAATATTAGAACTAGGAAAGATAGATAGAAAACTTGCATATTAGGTTCTTGGAGGATAAGCCTTTATTGCCACGGTGATGGACCAAAGTGGTGTTTGATATTGATGTTCTGATAAAATCAATGAATTATGTGCCAGTTGTTTGCAGGGAGGTACAATACTCTTAATGATTTTTGAAGGTACAGAGAAAACGTATTGGTGCAGGTCATTCTAGCAAGGAGACAAGATTTAGCCAAGACTACATTTTAATGCCACTGTGGAAAGATGATTCACTATTTGATTCTTCTTCAAAGAATGATTATAATGATGAACCACAACCTTCTAGTGATGCTGGAAAGAAGGATGGTGAAGGTGTATGTAATGAAAAAAAGTGGGGCGGACGACCTTCTTAGCTGGGGGTAATTGCTAATCAAGAGTGTTGGGCCAAGTATTAATACTGTCAGTACAAATGTTAATACTAGTAGTCTAAATATTAATATTGTTAGTCCAACAATTACTACTGCTCCACTTGAAGCCACACATGCTGATTTCTTTGGTGATTAAACAGAAATAGATATGAGCCACATTACTACCACATGTCTAGTTCCTTCTACTCCAAATACAAGAATCCATAAAGATCATTCACTTGATCATGTGATTGGTGATGTACAGTCTGGTGTACTAACAAGGAGAATGACAAAGACTACAAATGAACAAGGGTTTATTAGTGTTGTTTATGAAAGGAAAACTCATGAAGACCTTCATACTTGTATGTTTGCTTGTTTCCTATCCCAGGAAGAGCCCAAAAAGGTAATCCAAGCATTAAAAGATCCAATCTGGATAGAAGCTATACTAGAAGATCTTCTGCAGTTCAAGTTACAACAGGTTTGGACCTTGGTGGATTTACCACTTGGAAAAAGAGCCATTGGTACTAAATGGGTGTACAGGAACAAAAAAGATGAAAGAGGTATTGTGATTAGAAACAAGGCAAGGCTGGTTGCACAGGGTTACACTTAAAAAGAGGGAATAGATTATGATGAAGTTTTTGCTCTAGTTGCTAGGATTGAAGCAATTAGGTTATTCTTAGCCTATGCCTCATTCAAAGACTTTGTAGTATACCAGATGGATGTGAAGAGTGCATTTCTGTATGGCAAGATTAAAAAGGAAGTTTATGTCTGTCAACCTCCAGGGTTTGAAGATCTAGAGTTCCCTAACAGAGTTTATAAGGTAGAAAAGGCATTATATGGTCTACATGTATGAGACTTTATCTACCTATTTATTGGACAATGGATTTCAGAGAGGTCAGATAGATAAGACTTTGTTCATTAAAAGAGTCAAAAGTGATATTCTACTAGTTCAAGTCTATATTGATGATATCATTTTTGGATCTACTAAAAAGAAGTTATGCACTGAGTTTGAGACATTGATGCACAAGAAGTTCTAGATGAGTTCTATGGGTGAGCTTACTTTCTTCTTAGGACTACAAGTGACACAAAAAGATGATGGGATTTTTATCAGTCAAGACAAGTATGTGGATGAAATTTTAAAGAAGTTTGGTTTTTTAACTTTAAAGACAGCAAGTACACATATGGAGACTTCAAAACCTTTGATGAAGGATGCAGAAGCTGAAGATGTTGATGTTCACTTATATAGATCAATGATTGGCTCATTGATGTATTTAACATCTTCAAGGCCTGATATAATGTTTGTTGTATGTGCTTGTGCAAGATTCCAAGTCACACCTAAAGTTTCACATCTTCATGCTGTGAAAAGAATCTTTAGATACTAGAAAGGTCAACCCAAATTGGGCCTTTGGTATACTAAGGATTCACCATTTGATTTGAAAGCTTATTCTGATAGTGACTATGCTGGTGCAAGTTTAGACAGGAAATCTACAATAGGAGGTTGCTAATTTCTTGGAAGTAGATTGATTTCATGGCAATGCAAGAAGCAAACTATAGTTGCCAACTCTATCACTGAAGCAGAATATCTGGCTACTGCTAATTGTTGTGGACAAGTACTCTGGATTCAAAATAAAATGCTAGATTATGGATACAATTTCATGAATACCAAGATTTTCATTGACAATGAAAGCACCATCTGCATAGTTAAGAATTCAGTGTTTCACTCAAAGACTAAGCACATTGAGATTAGGCATCACTTTATCAGATATTCCAATGAAAAGAAGCTTATTCAGATGATAAAGATTCACATAGATCAGAATGTTGCAGATTTGCTCACAAAAGCATTTGATGTTGGCAGATTTCAATATCTGATTACAAAGTATATGAATGCTTAAACCTCGTTGAATATGATTGAGGGGAGGTTAATTGTGTTAATATACAGCGGATTATGCATAAATGATGCTTGAAATGAAATGGAACAGTAGCTAATAATGAAATTCAAGTTAGTGCTGTTAGCCTAACTTACTACTGGTAAGTATAATGCTGTTATAATAAATACTGTGAGCATTGAGAGAAAGTAAAAACAGAAAGAGAGATGTGTGACATAAAAAAAACAGACAGAGTGATTCAGTGAGTAAAAGAATTGAGAGAATTGGTGAGAATGAAAAACTAAAAAGAAGTGATGTGTTAAAATAAAAACAGATAGGAGTGAATTGGTGAGGAAAAAAAAATGAGAGAAATAGTGAGCTTAAAAACGAGAAAAGAGAGATGTGTGAGATGAATAAAAAACAAATAGAGTGAATTGTGGTGATAAAATACGTGAAATGAAAGAATAGTAAGCTTGAAAAACAGAAAGAGGATGTGTGAAAATAAAAACAGATTAGTGAAGTTTGGTGAGGTGGGAAAAAGAAGATGAAGGAAGCAGAGAGTGATCTGACAAGAACGCAGAAATTACAGAGATGAGGAAAATACAAAAACTCAGGATATGAAACAGAAATTGGTTATACTAAAGCTGATACTGAGCAGCAATTTTTTTTTAATTTGTTTATAAATTTTTTTTTTTTTATATATGATATATTTTTTATTTTAATGAATTATTTTTTTTTTAATAGATTGTGTGTTTTGTTTGTTTGTTTAATATGGTATTGTTTAGTTGAAGATGGTGTTTGTGATTAATTTATGTTTTTGGTTATGTTGAGGGAGTGTTGATGGTTTGGAGTTTCGAATGTGGTGGGGTGTGTAATATGTTAGGGGTTTTATTGGTTGTTTTTGGTGTGATGGATTATAAATAGATTTTATGTTTTTTAATATGTTGTGTGTTATTTATTTGGTGATTATTTTGGTATGTTGGGGTGGTTTATTGAATTGGTTGGTTTGTTGGGTGGTGTGATGTAGGGTTGTTTTTTTAATTATTGTTTTGGGTGGTGTGATTATTTTTTGATTTTTTTTTATGTTTTTTTGGGGGGGGTAATTATTTTTAGTATTGTATTATTAAAGGTAAGGTGTTTGTAGATTAGTTATGTATATATAAGTTTGGTTGTTTTTTGGTTTTTATTGATATGATATTTTTTTTGTTTATGGTTTGTATTGTATGTGGTGGTTATTTTATATATAGTGTTTGGTTTGGTTGGATATTGGTTGTTTTTAAAGTTTGTTTATGGATGGGGTAATTGTGGGTTGATATATTTGTAGTTGATGAATTTTAATAGTTTTATTATGAATTTTTTTAGAGTTAGTTATTTATAGTTTTGTAATTTTATATTTTATACCATTTAAACTTTGTTGTTCTTTATTATAAATTAATTAAGATTGTTTGGTTTTAATTTAATAGAGAGGTATTTTAATTTAGAGTAATTTTTGATTATTTTTATTCTTATAGTTTATATATAATTTTATTAAAAGGGTATTTTCTGTAGAATTATTTTTTTTATTTTGTATTGATGTGGAGATTTATTTTTTATGGATAGCATGTGTTTGTTGAGATTTTGTTGTGTTGATTTTGATAAGGTATACTAAGGTACTGATTTATTTTATTTATTAAATACCGTTAATATTAGATATTATATTTTTTTCATATATATAAATAATTTTTGAGATTTATTAATTTTAAAATTTAATTTCAATAAGAAGTTATATTTATAATTAAATTAAATATTAATATATGTATTACAAAAACAACCATTAGATAGAGATAAATAAATTAATTAATATATCACTACTTTTTTTTTATTAGAATAATTTTAATTTTTGTTATTTATTATATATGTAACTATTATGTAGTTATTTAATAAATTTATATATAATTTTATATAATTTTATTAGTCATTATGTATTGATATTGTTATAATTAATATTTATATATTAGGATTTATTGTTTTTTAGATTATAGTTTATCAATAGTAATTAATAGAATTATTAAATTTATTACTATATATAATGAATTAATTTTAATTATATATTTTTATTAGATAGTTAATATATAATTATTGTTGTTTATGTATTTTATTTTTTTTAAGCAGTTTAGAGATCATTTTAAATTTATAATATTATTGTTTTTTATATATATTTTTTATAATAATTTAAATATTATTATAATAAGAATTATATTAGTCAATAAGGAATAATTGATATATTTAAATTAAATTAATATTTTATGTATAAAATTGTTTGATATTATGCGTATTGTTTGTTGGATGATGAGATTTATTTTATTTAATTATTATTTAAATAGTTTTATTAAAGATAGTATTATTTATATGTTTGTTTTATTATGATATGTATTAGGAATTTATTTTATATGATATGAGTATTATATAATTTATATTTATATTAGTTATAAGTTTTATATTTAATTTTATTAATTTTTTTTATTATATATATTATTTTCTTTTATTACTTTAATTTATATGATTATTTTATTATGAATTTTTTTTTTATTGATTAATATAAGTATTATTAACTAATATATTTATTTAATCATAATAGATTGTATTATATATATTTTTTTAATTTTGAGATTAATATTTTATTAGTTTTAAGATTTTGATTTATGCTAATTATTATATTTAGGTTGTAATTATTATTTATATTTTTTATTATAATTAATAAATTTTATTATATTTAAAATTATCTATATATATTTTTATATATTTAATTTGTAATGTTAGTATTATTAATTTTTTTTTTATAATTTATAGATTAATATTATAGATTATATTTTTATTATGTTTATTTATTATTTTAAATAATGATTATTATAATATATATTTTTTTATATAAGCTTTATTTATGGTTTATAAATTATTTGTTAATATATCTTTGATCGTTGTTTTTTGATTTATGTTTATTTATTATATAGTTATATGTAATTCATTTTATTATAATTATTATAAGTATTTAGTTTGTTATAATTATTAAAAGGATTATTTGTTTTTATGTATAGTATATAATAAATTTATTAGGATTTTTATTGTGTTATTATTAATAAAGATTTTATTGTGTATTAATTTTTGTTTATGATTTTTAAATATAATTTGTTGATTATAAATATTTATTTATTTTTTGTATTTAATAGTAGTTGATATTAATGAGTATTATATTAATAATTGTATTTATTTTTAATTATTAGATTGTATAATTGCAAGTATAGGAATGCTTAACCTCTGAAGTATTGATTGAGGGGAGGTTAATTGTGTTAATATACAGCGGATTATGCATAAATGATGCTTGAAATGAAATGGAACAGTAGCTAATAATGAAATTCAAGTTAGTGCTGTTAGCCTAACTTACTACTGGTAAGTATAATGCTGTTATAATAAATACTGTGAGCATTGAGAGAAAGTAAAAACAGAAAGAGAGATGTGTGACATAAAAAAAACAGACAGAGTGATTCAGTGAGTAAAAGAATTGAGAGAATTGGTGAGAATGAAAAACAAAAAGAGTGATGTGTGAAAATAAAAACAGATAGAGTGAATTGGTGAGAAAAAAAAATGAGAGAAATAGTGAGCTGAAAAACAAAAAGAGAGATGTGTGAAAATAAAAACAAATAGAGTGAATTGGTGATAAAAAGAAATGAAAGAAATAGTAAGCTGAAAAACAGAAAGAGAGATGTGTGAAAATAAAAACAGATAGAGTGAATTGGTGAGAAAAAGAAATGAGAGAAATAGTGAGCTGAAAAACAGAAAGAGAGATGTGTGAAAATAAAAACAGATAGAGTGAATTGGTGACAAAGAAATGAGAGAAATTGGTGAGAATGAAAAACATAAAGTGAGATGTGTGACATAAAAACAGACAGAGTGATTTAGTGAGAAAAAGAATTGAGAGATATAGTGAGAATAAAAACTGAAAGAGAGCTTGTGAGAATCAAAATTGATGATGGAAATGCTTTTTGGAATGAAATTGAAGTTAATGTTGGTGACTCAAAGTTTATGCTGTTAGGCATAAACTTACTGCTGCTGGTTAAGTTAATGCTGCCAGGCATACACTTACTACTGTCAGTGTTAGTTAATGATGTTAGGCATAAACTTACTACTGCTGGTTAAGTTAATGCTGCGAGGCATACACTTACTACTGTTAGTGTTAGTTAATGCTGTTAGGCATAAACTTACTACTGCTGGTTAAGTTAATGCTGCCAGGCATACACTTACTACTGCCAGTGTTAGTTGCTGTTGAGGGTGATTTCATAAATACTTCGATTAAGGGTTTCAATCACTCATTCGATCGATTTTACACTTTGATATACTCTCTAATCATAAAACCTAACTAAATTTTATCATTCATCATCAAAACCCAACACAATGTCGAACCTAAAGTTTGTTGAAACTCATAATTTGGTTGCATTTTTAGAGAAACCCAAAGAAAGTGATGGGTTTGCAGGAATTATTGACTTTTTGAATGCAAGTTCTATCAGATATACGCTAACGGTGAATCCCACCATCTATACTTCATGTATTAAGCAGTTCTGGGCTACTGCTAAGGCAAAAACTGTCAATGGGGAAGTGTGGATACAAACCCTAGTAGATGGGAAGAAGGTGATCGTCACTCTGAGACGAGTGGTGAGAAGGAGCTCTTCAATTAAAAGATGATTGAAGGGACTGAATGTCTACTAAAGCCTACCATTTTGTAGAACTGGAAAGAATGGGGTATGGAAATCTTACACAAAAGCTTACATTCTATTAAAGCTTCTTTTCACCTCAATAGAAATATTTTATCCATACTATTTTGCAATGCCTTTAGTGCTAAGACACTGCTGAACGAATTTAGTACACTAATAGCCTCAGCGTATCAATGTCCTTGCACAAAAATAGCAACCAAAATTTAACTTTTCCACGTATAATTTTGTTAATATTGTGAAGAACTTGGAGGTGGGTTACATTTCAATGTATCCAAGGTTTGTGCAGTGTTCCTGGATAAACCAGTTGACGGAATGACAAACATAAATAAATTTATGTTACATCTTTCACACTAAGAGGACATTGCATAATATGAAGAGAGAAGAAAAGGGGTTTTTCCTGGGAGATTACCCTTTAATTTCAAACTATGATGGTTCAAGTTCCTGAAGAATTAGGTGGGGGTTCAGAAATACTAACCTATCCTCAACACACACCTACTATTATTCAACCATCTACATCACAGCCTCAGAAGAAACAACTAAGGAGGAAACAAAGGAAAGACACTGAGGTTCCTCAACCTAGGGTTCATAAGCCTAATCCACTCGATGAGGCCTGCCATGAGGAGCATGTACCTACACATTCCAATGATCCACTACTTAGTGGTGAGGATAGATTGCAACTTAAGGAATTGTTGGAACTTTGTACAAAACTGTCTGAAATAGTTCTTGACTTAGAGAACACAAAGATTTCTCAAGCTGTAGAGATAACTAAATTAAAGGAGAGGGTCAAGAAGCTAGAAAGGAGGAATAAGTCAAGAACTTTAGGGCTTAAAGGTTAAGGAAGGTTGGTAGAACTGCAAGAATAGAATCCTCTGAAGATGAAGGTTTAGGTGCTCAGGAGGATGCATCCAAATAGGGGAGTAAAATTGATGATCTTGATGCTAATGCAGAGGTTACTTTGGTTGATGAGACTTAAGAGAGGAATGATGATTTAATGTTTGATACAAGTTTTTGATGAGCAGGAAGTTGAGATTGAAAAGGTAGTTAGTCAGCTGAGTTTACAACTAACTACTGTCAGTGCTACACCAATAACTGTTGATGAGTTGACTCTGGCTTAGACCTTAATAGAAATTAAAGCAGCTAAACCCAAGGCTGTTACAACTGCTACTATAACAACTACAATTGTTGTTACAAGACCCAAGGCTAGAGGGATTGTAGTTCAAGAGCCAAGTGAATTTAAAACAACAACATCATCTTCTCAAACATCACAACTTCCACAGGTTAAAGACAAAGGCAAGGCAAAGATGATAGAACCTAAGAAGCCTTTAAAAAAGAAAGATCAAATTTTAGTGGATGAAGAAATTGCTCAAAGACTTCAAGAAGAATTGCAAGCTGAATTAGAAGAAGAGGAAAGGCTAGCAAGACAAAAAGAAGTAGAGGATAACTTAATTTCATGAGATAATACTCAAGCTATGATGGAGGCAGATTATGAGTTAGCTCAGAGACTACAAGCAGAAGAACAGGGAGAGTTGACCATTGAAGAAAGATCAAAACTATTTGTAGAGCTCATGGACAAAAGAAAGAAGCAGTTTGCAAAGCTTAGAGCTGAAGAGATCAAAAGAAAACCACCAACCAAAGCCCAAAAGAGGAATCAAATGTGTACTATATTGAAAATATGCTTAATTACAAGCATATTTCAGTTAAATAATAAAAGTTTTTGAAAGAAAATTCAGATGTTATTTGACAATACTATGAAGTTGGTAGATTACATTTGTTCCGATGCATTTCAGAGTTGTGGACGGAAGTAAAAAGCTAGCAGAAAGAAGTAAGAATGAGAACAAAGAAGAACTTGAGTTCTGATAATTCAAAGAACAAAAGATAAGATGAGAATGTAGAAGCAGAAGTGGATGATGAAGCGGAAAGAAAAAGGAATATGGAGATAAGTTATGATGAGGTAGCAATTGATGCTATACGACTAGCCACTAAGTCCCCAATCATTGTTGACTAGAAAATCATCAAAGAAGGAAAGATGAGATACTTTCAAATCATCAAGATGGATGGAAGTTCAATGAGGTACTCATCAATGATTTATGATGCATAAGAACAATAACAAAAAAGACTTGAAATCACTCTGGAAGTTGTTAAACTAAACATGAGAATACAAAGCCAAGTAGAAGGCAATATAGAAAAAGTGTTTAAGTGTATGATCTAAAGGTGATGTTTGAACCTGATGTAGAAAGTGAAGTATGGAGAAATCTACAAGGATATAATGTGACAGTTTGGAAGCTATTTTCTTCTAGTAGAGTATATTTTGTGAGATTTCAGAATCTACATATCTTTATGCTGGTAGAGAAAAAGTATCCACTCACACCTGCAACAATCACAAAAATAATCAACAAGAAGCTTCAAACTGACCATTGGAATGAGATGTGCTATCAACTTCTTAAGCTCATGACAAAACAGTGCAAGAATCCTGGAAGTGTTTGAATGCGTCCTCCTGGTGATGGTGAAGACTTTTAATGAAGAAACTTGAGATTCAGAAGAAGAATATCAAGTTTAGGGGAGGATTGTTGAGATTAAAAGCTTCTTGATGTTGTTTGGAAGTAACTGTTGCTAAGTTAGTGCTCTTGAAATAAAAGTTAATGATGTTGCTTACAACTGCTGAAGGATTACAACTGCTAGAAGTGTTTCTACTATTAGAAGGATAAAGATAAGAGAAAGGATTAAGATGAAGATTGTTTATCAAGATTACTTACGTTCAAAATGATACCCTAAATCAGCCCTTAAACCTCTTATAAAGATGGCCTTGATAAGGTTTAAGTGTCAAGAAACATAGTACTAACAAATGTGCTTTGATTTGGTGTAAAAATTAACTAGTGAAATTTGTAAGGATTGGTGTTTGTGTGCTATGGTGTGAACGGCTCAAATGGGACCAAAGGAGGGTTTTTGGTGCTTTAGAAACAACTATGACAAGTATACAAGAAGAGTTAGTGGTTTTGTTGAGTGGTGGCATGCAAAGACATGCATACTATCAAGGAGATCATGCCACTTGGTGTGACAATGTGGATCCATTGTGCCACCCATATGGGTGTGCATGAGGGAGTAGTATTTGTTAAGTTTTGGGGTAAAATGTTAAGATAAGTGGGTAGTTTTAAGGCTAACGGGTACTAGCGAAAAATATTCCTAGAGTTTAGGCGGAACCACGAAGTAAAAACAAACAAGATAAAAATAGTTCTACATTATTCGGGATACTTTTCTAAAAAAATAAATTACGTAGGGTTCAAGACGAGTAATAATTCTAAGCATGGCTCGTAAATAATTAGAATGATGATTTTAATAAAACCTACTAAAAGTAATAAAAAGTAAATTCTTAAAATTTAGAAAATAAATTAAAGCTCGGGATAGATAGTAACCTTAAATCTGGAATGTTACATCCTCCTCCCCTTAAAGGAGCGCCATCCCGGTGCTCGTTTTGCCTTGCTCAACTTTATCCTACTCAAGACGAAACAAGCACCGGGACGGCGCTGCTTTAAGGGGAGGAGGATGTAACATTCCGGATTTAAGGTCACTATTTATCCCGAGCTTTAATTTATTTTCTAAATTTTAAGAATTTACTTTTTATTACTTTTAGTCGGTTTTATTAAAATCGTCATTTTAAATATTTATGAGCCATGCTTAGAATTATTACTCGTCTTGAACCCTACGTAATTTAATTTTTCAGAAAAGTATCCCTGATGCGTGCGATACGGGTTAGTTATAAATTTATAACTCGGTATACCAAATTCTCAAGCAACACATACGAGCAAGTGAACTCGTCCGTAGTAGCAAGATATTGAATGGTAAGCCGGGATCATTCGTGGGGATTTGGGTGTTTCAACTTGATAAAGATTTCGATGATAAAAAATCATAAGATGCAAGATAACAATAATGAAAGTGATTCAATAAGATGTACTTGGTTGGACTTAGTTTGGGAATCCGATTTGATATGATAGTGGCATAAACTAACAAGTTGATTAAAAGAATTAGAGGTTATCCAATTTATTGTTTTTAAAACTTTTTATCTTCGTCAAGACTCGAAGTAACAAAAACAAGCATTAGACTCAATCAATCAATTCGAGACTAAGACAACCTCTATGAGTTTGATTCGCGGTTCGTTTCACAAATCATAGACACCGATCATTATGTTCCTAGTTATACCTAACCGCTTAAGAAATGGTCAATAAAAAGGTAGCCGATTGTAGACAAAAAGACGACAATTGATTGATTAACAATACCCCTTTCGGCCTATAATATTCTCAACAAATAATCTGATTGATAAAACTATGCCACTTAGAACATAAGAACAAATAGATCTAAGACTTAGCTTGAAATTGAATTAACATGCCACACTATCATAATCAAATCTTCATACCATAAACTTCATCTAACTAAGCACATAAAGGGACTAGCCACTCATATTAAACAAAGACATAATTCCAAAAAATAATGCATTCATAAACATAATGAAAGTTCTTACAAAGTATTGAAAAAGCTTAAAGGAAAGTAAACTAGGAAATAACAAACTTGTGAGCTAGAGGAATCCTCCTTCTTGGCTTTCCTGGAGCTTCTTCCTGACTTTCCTAGACTTAGGTGGCTTTGGAGAGGAGTGGTGACTGTAGATCCTAATTCAATATAGATCTTTCTAGCATGTTAAGGGTTGTAGCCAATATGGATAGTTCCACACAAACTACAGGAGAAACAATGACTATGAATACTATAAGTTATGCGAAAAATAACTTATAATGCTAAGAAGAACAATGAATATTAATAACTAAACTTTTGTATTAATCTGTTAAAAAGATTACAGATTACAAACTATGAGATTGATAGATGTGATGAGATGGATAGATATCTTCTCTAATGTCATAGGGTTCCTTTTATACACCAAGGATAAACCCTAACAGACTTACAAAACGCATAGAAGATAATGCATATCTTTTCCTATAATATCTCATGCATATCTCTTAAACGGTACTAACTATTAAACGGTACTAACTATTTTGTACTGACGGTACAAACTATAACTGTCGGTACTTTCTACTACAACTAGCGGTACTAAGTTAGGAAAACATAATTCCCAACAATCCTCCCCTAAACATGATTGTTCAACTTGTTTAACTTCATGTTTCCTCAATTTACTCTTCTTGAACTCTTGGAGGATGTATCCAAACACTCTGTCAAATCTTGGTCTGATCTTTGATGATTTTGACATCTTCAGCTATCCCTCTTTATCAGCAACTTGTCTTCTTAGCAACACAGCAACATCCAACTAAGTTGGCTTTGTAGTTTTTGGAAAACTACCAGCCATTAACGGATTTGGTGTTCCTTTACCAGTAGCTGTTTTCTCTGGGATAGCTAATTCTTTATTATAAACAACAAGGTGAATTGATAACCTTATAGTTTTAAGTAAACTATTAACTATCAATGGATTTGATTTGTCTTTACCAAAAGCCGTTTGCTTTTGGACTAGTCAATGCTTCATTGCCATAACATGGTGCATTGATAACCATATAGTTTTTAGCAAACTATTAGCTATCAACAGATTTGATTTGTCTTTACCAGGAACTGTTTGATCCTGGACTAGCCAAGTCTTTACTGTAAAGTAAGGTAAGTTTAGAACCATACAACTTTTGGTAAATTGTCAACCATAAACGGATTTGAGAAGTCTTTACCACAAGCCGTTTGCTTATGGACTAGTCAGTTCTTATGTCTGTTAAACATGGTGGACTGATGACCATTTGTTGTGTGGTTTTGAAACCAACACTCAAAGAGCCTTCTCATTTCCATCAGAGTTTTCAGGTTCTAACTCTGCAATTAACTTCTTGACAAATCTAATCAACACTAATGTCATAGTATTGTCTTCTTCAGATTCCAATTTCAATTCTAGCATTTGCTCTGGTACTTTCTTTCTCAAAGGATACTGTTTCTCAACAAGCATATGAATGACTAATCCTTCATCAGTCATTAGAGTATGTACCCCTGAAGAACCATGTAGCTTCCAAGTTACTACATTCTAATGCTGCTGTGAGTTCCAAAACTTACCTTCATCATCTGGATTGAACATAATCATCAAATCTCCCCAAAGTACTCTGTCAAAACCTTCAGGTATCTCATCTTTGTATCTGTCCATCACAAGTTGATATACAACATTCAAATCATCTCTATCAAATATGGAAAGTACTCTCATTAGGGTACTAAAATATCTCCTTTGTCCACTGCTTCTAATCACCACATTTAGACTAATCTCTTCTAATCCTTTAGTTTCATCAAACTGTGGTTTAATTTCAAGATACTTAGTTTTCCATTCTATGATAGGATACTTCTTGTCAAGTATTTCATAATCTACC
Source organism: Tanacetum coccineum (assembly GCA_026074375.1). Taxonomy (NCBI): domain Eukaryota; kingdom Viridiplantae; phylum Streptophyta; class Magnoliopsida; order Asterales; family Asteraceae; genus Tanacetum; species Tanacetum coccineum. Next base: position 2,733 of record BQNB010039414.1, on the reverse strand, counting down.
TCCTTGTCCTCATCTGGAGCTATTATTAAACATAATCTCAGCTCATCATTCTCTTTCTCACTATTAGTATTATCATCCTGAGAAGTATCTTGTATGAATCTTCTTTTCCTTGACCTCGTCTTTTTCCTAGTGCCAAGTTTTCTCTTTCTGGTACTTTCTTCTTCTTTTCTTTCCTCTTTAATACTGTCATCCTTCTTTGTACCAGTAGCTTTCTTGTTCACATCTTTTATTATCCTCTCATCCTCAGCAGAACCAATAGCAATAAAGTTTTCATCAGACCTTTTTACCTTTTCATACAAGACTTGTATTTCTTCAAAATTCTTGGTCTTTAAATCCGAATGCTTCTTTCCTCTAACATGCTTCAAATATGTCATCATTTGGTTTCTTAGCTGAGTTCTTGTAGGTGTTCTACTTCTGATTTCAACAGCTCTTTGTTGTGCAAGAAATCTCCTTTGTGCAGCAATAGTATCATGAAGTAACTTGGCTCTCTCTTCAATAGTGAACTTTTCTCTTTCTTCTTCTTGAAGCCTTGCAGCTAGAATGCTATCAGCTTCAATTCTAGCCTGGATATCATCATAATCCCTTATAAGTGCAGCCTTTGTAGCTTCCTCTTTAGCCAAATTTTTATTTTCCTCTTCTGTTTCACATTCCTCTTGAACCTTTCTGGCTATTTCTTCATCATTAGCAAGCTGAGCAAACTTTCTTTCAGCTTCATTAACCCCTTTTGATTCAGCCTCTGACTCGGCTTCTTCCTCAAGAACTTTATTGCCTTTATCTTTATGATCAATCTTAGGAAGAGGCTTCAATGTTAAAATTGACCTTTCAGATGTAGTTCTTGGTCTATCAGTATCTTTAATCTAAACTCCTTTTTGCTTAGCCTTATTTTGGCTCATTAATACCAAAAATTCAGCAATGGTTTCATCATCTCTAAAAACAGTGGCAGGAGCAGCACTTTCATCTAAATTTCCATCTTTTGGCTCAGCAGTACCTTCATTGAGCTTGTCGGTACTAACATTTAGCTGGTCGGTACTAACTTTTGGCTTGTCGATACCTTCATCTGGATTGACGGTACTAACTTGATCTTCAGTACTTACTCCCTTTTCACTGTGAGCATCCTCAGTCTCCATGTAATCCATTGCATCAAGATCATCAAGATCATCAAAGGCATCATCAAAAGCTTGATCCTTGTGTGTAGTTGGTTTAGATTTGGCAGTTTTCCTCCCCTGTTTGGATACAGACTCTTTCTGTGTCTACTTTTTCTGCATAGATTTCTTCCTTGCCAATCTTGTCTTCATGGAAACACTCTTCATCCAAGCTTTATGGTGTGTGATCACAGGTCTGGCCTTCTTCTTAAGCTTCTTGAGTTGTGCCTTCAAATCTTTGATTTCTTTAGCTTGAATTGTGACCTGTTTACACAAAGAAACACAAAGATCATATACACTTTGGAGTGTCAGGCCATCCTCAATCCCTGATAGGGATTTATCACTGGATGACTGACCTCCATGATTCCCACCAGAACCCTCTGGATTGGAATCAAGAATAGGGATAGAAGGAGAGCGTCTAGGAGATGGGTCAGGTTGTGACTCAGGTTGGTCTTCACTTAGGTGAAGAGGAGAGGGTATTGGTTGGGATTCAGATGGTCTTTCTGAAGCTTCACCCTCATCCTATGTTGGTTGAACCAACATAGAGTCAAATAATGGTGTGACATTCCCTGAAAAGTTTTTACCCTTTTTAACCATAAATGACAAAACCTTACTAGTCAGGGCAATAATAGGGAAGTGATCTAAAGGAACATGCACATTCTTTAACTGTGTAACCAAAAAGACCGAAATAAATCTTGGATACATGACAAACTTTTTCTTTGCATCCAAGTATCTCATCATACCATTTAAAATTAATTTTGAAAATTTGTATTTTAGATTAGTTGCTAAACAAATTACTGCTGTTGCAATATTAGTGGGAATTTGATCCCAAGAAGTGTTTTTAGAACTTATGCAGTGATTCATGGTATGAAAATAGGGCTTTGTTAAATGTTAAGATAGTTAGGTCCCCCTCACACCCCATTAGCTGTATAGTATCAAATATAGCCTGATTGTTTAAAGTATCTATCCCATCAGCATCATTAAAAAGAAGATCACTTTTTATTGATGCCTCTGAGATAGTCGCATGCTTGCCAGTAACTATGGCAGTAATATACCTAACATTGTTGATTGTTTTGGATTTAGCAGACATCCAGAACTGTTCAATATACCTAACATTGTTGATTGTTTTGGATTTAGCAGACATCCAGAACTGTTCAACAAAGGTAGTAGAGACTACTGGACTTACAGTAAGAGCATAGTAAATTGAGCTTCGTGTAAGAAAGTTCATAATCTCATGGAACTCAGCACTCCCATCAGTCTTTTCTAAATAAGCGATCATGTTATGTTTAGGGCATGATTCAAGAGCATCCATACTTGACGAATTAATGGTTGTCGGTGATGAAAAGATTAGGGTTGTTGGAAGAGAGCGATTAGGAGATATTATGTGAGGAAATTATGCAGTTTATATAGGTTGAACAAACCCAAGATCAAAGAAACCGTTACAATTTACACTTTAGACCCTTGGTGGTATTTTCTCCAACAGCTTTATAGCGGTACAGACTTTATCTGTCAGTACTAACTATAAGCCTATCGGTACTAACTTTTGTTAACCAAAAATTGAAGAAGTTTGGCAACAAGAGCTCTTTAGTAC
>BQNB010039413.1:0-48085 GCA_026074375.1 Tanacetum coccineum | reverse complement strand
TGTGAGTTTGATAGAAGATCTCTTATGTTTACTTAATACTATTCTTCTTAGCATTGTTGATTAGTTTTCGCATAATCAATAGTGTTCAATCAGTGTTTCATTATTGTTGCTTTGGATTTATCTAAAGTAACAAACCCTTTGCAAGCTAAAGGTTCAAGATCTATTTAGTAAGGGATCCAACATTACCTGATAACCTGAATCAACCGACCTGAATACCAACCGAACCCGATAACTCAATTTCTTATCGGTTCGGGTTGAAGGTAAGTTTATAAAAATCAAAACCCGATTCAACCCGGTATTATAAGATCCAAAAACTCGACCCGATAACACACCTAGCTACGGGTCACGTGCATGTTCTTCATGTTTCATCTCGTTATCAGTATGCGGATATCTTCATCAAAGCACTTCCTTCGGATTTACTTGAAGAATTTTGCACTAGTTTGAGTGTTCGATCTCATCCCGCTCAAACTGCGCGGTAGTGCTAGTTGATGTTTATTATTAGCTAACGGACTATTAGTTATGTTTCGTAGTCCAAACCCATATTGCATAATTCTAGATTATTCGATGTAACTATATATTGTAATCTTGTCAATTAAATGAATTAAAGAATTTATCAAACTAACAAGCAACAATCCTCGAATCAATTCTTAGGTAACTTCTTACTTTAAAAAGAATACATTGACACACATGATTTATAGTGACTTACGATATGTTTCAGTATTGTGATTTGTGTCGGAAAATAAACTGTCACCATGCATAGTCTCAGACCGGGGCTACTTCTAATAAATAAGTGCTTCTTGCTGTTTGAAAAAAAACCATTTCTTTTATATTGCATATAGAAATATGTAATAAAGTCTGAAAGAACTATTCTCAAAAGAAAAAGATGCAAGTGTTTTACTTACATAAGACATTGCTTGGTATCCAATATAGGAATATTGAAATAAAAAACGCGCTGCTCGTTGTTATCGAAGAATCAAAGCGATACTTTACGTAGGAGTGAGATTTCTTATCGAATGCTAAGTTCTTTTCGTGTAAACAAACATATTCTTAGTCATTCCTTTTAAATAATCCATTTTTTCCCATCTTCATTGGCCAAACATAACAATATGAGAAAAATTATATCCAATTTCCTGTTGGAAGAAAGTTTTAATCCGCAATAAAACCGGCATGTCTCTTTTGCCTTTCTTTGTATAGTAGTTTAATTATGGTTTGATTTAGATGGAGGTCTAATAAGTGTTAATGAAACAAAATGAACCAAGTTTTATAATCATATCCCAACATTAATGGATTCAGTAGTAACAGAAAAGGGGCTTACTAATATACTTCATTATGTTTCGTTTCATAGAGTTGGTGAAAAAAATATGAATTTAGCAAATTTGGCATTGGCTACTATGTGATCAAAGTTTGTTACTATTAACTATTAAGTTTATGTTTGATCAAAGTCACATTTGGTAATTTATTAGCTTGCTCATTTGTAGTATCACCCGGCAACTTGAATCACACGAGCCGAATACCAACTGAACTCGATAACCCGATTTCTTATCGGGTCGGGTTGCAGGTGAATTTATATAAATCAAAACCCGATTCAACCCGACCCGATAACCCGACCGAATAACACCCATAGCTACGGGTCATGTGCATGTTCTTCGTGTTCTATCTCGTTATCACTATGCACATATCTTCACCAAAACACTTTCTTTGACTTTATTTTAATAATTTTGCACCAGTCTCCTCACACTTAAACTTGTTAGTTGATGTTTATTATTAGCTAATGGACTATTAGTTATGTTTGGTAGTCCAAAACCATATTGCATAATTCTAGCTTATTCGATGTAATAATATATTGTAATCTTGTCAATTAAATAAATTAAGGAATTTATCAATCTTACAAGCAATACTCCTCGAATCAATTCGAAGGTAACTTCTTACCTTAAAAAGAATACAGTGACACGCATATGTTATAGTGACTTACGAGTATTGTGATTTGTGTCGGAAAATAAACTGTCACCATGCATAGTATCAGACCGGGGTTACTTCTAATAAATAAGTACTTCTTGTTGTTCGAAAACAAACCATTTCTCTTACATTGCATATAGAAATATGTAATAAAGTTAGCAACACTCTTTGAATCAGTTCTAGTTCTAGGTAACTTCTTACTTTAAAAAGAATACCTCTAAGAACTACTCCCAAAAGAAAAAGATGAAAGTGTGTTGCTTACAAAAGACAATGATCAAGCACCGAATGCATCGTTTCAAGAAGCTGAATTTGTTAATCCTTTTTGTACTCAGGTACAAGAAATTGGTGAGTCTTCCTCACGCAACATTGATAATACCGATGTGCATTCATTTCAACCACAAAGTCATGATTACCGATGGACCAGAGATCATCCATTAAAACAAGTTCGTGGAAATCCAACCATGCCAGTTCAAACAAGACGACAGCTTGCCACAGATCCTGAAATGTGTATGTTCGCGCTCACGGTGAGTATTGTTGAACCGAAGAACATTAAGGAGGCAATGGCTGATTCTGCATGGATCGAAGCAATGCAGGATGAACTTCATCAGTTCGACAGACTAAAAGTCTGGGAACTAGTCGACAAACCATTTGGCAAGATGATTATAAAGCTAAAGTGGTTATGGAAGAACAAAAAGGATGAAGATCAGACTGTAATTCACAACAAAGCACGACTTGTAGCTAAAGGTTATGCTCAGGAAGAGGGTATTGATTTTGAAGAATCATTTGCACCAGTTGCTCGCTTGGAAGCAGTTCGGATTTTCGTTGGTTGCCCACGCAGCACACAAGTCTTTCAATCTTATCAGATGGACGTGAAAACGACTATTTCTTAACGGTCCACTTGAAGGAAGAGGTTTGCGTACGCCATCAGCTGGCAAGGGTTCGTTGATCCATGGAATCATCTAGAAAATGTCTACCTTCTAAAGGAAAGCTTTGTTGGGGATTAAAGCAAGCTCAAGAGCTTGGGTATATGAACTATAAAACTTCCTGATGTCAAAAGGCTTTACCTAAAGGTAAAAATTGGACCCAACTTTATTCAAGATAATAATACGGGGTGGATATTCTACTTGTGCAGATTACGTTGATGACATAATTTTTGGGTCGACAAATCCTAAATATTCAAAACGATTTGAAAAGTTAATGCACAGTAGATTTGAAATGTCCTTAATGGGGGAGATGATGTTCTTTTTAGGACTAAAGATCCACAGTCCCGAAATGGTATTTTTATCAATAAGGCTAAGTTCGCTTTAGAAATTCTGAAAATAAGCATTTTGGACAATTGTCAACTTTCCAGTGGTACAACATTGGCTACCAAACCCAAACTAGATGGTAGTTTTGAGTGGAGTACCCGTAGACCAATTGATTATCGTTTGTATTATCGGGTCACTCATGTACTTGACATCTAGTAGACCAGACTTTGTGCAGCAGTATTGCTATTGTGCTACGTTATCAAGCAGACAACACAAAAAAGCACCTCAAAGAGGTTAAAGAATCTTTAAATACCTAAAGGTACCATTAACATGGGAACGTGGTATCCAAAGGATTCTGGCTTTGAAATAACAGCATTTTTTTTAGACAGCTGATCATGCCGGTGCATTGATACTCGAAAAGACTTCGGTAGGGATACAGTTCCTTGGTGATAAGTAGTAAGCTGGATGTAAAGAAGAAACTAAAACTGCCATGCGATGTTCTTTACCAGCTGAGGCAAGAGTACGTGTGCGTTTATCTGCAAGTTGTACTCAAGTAATGTGGATGAGGACACAGCTTCAAGATTATGGCTTCAACTACAACAAAATACCATTGTACTGCAACTCTCAGTCAGCCATAGCAATATCATGCAACCCCGTACAACATTCGCGAACAAAGCACATCCATACTCGGTATCATTTCATAAAGGAACATATTTAAAATGGTATAATTGAATTATATTTTGTCAGAACTGAATACCAATTAGCTGACATGTTTACGAAAGCCCTTCCTAAGGATCGGTTTAAGTATCTTGTCAGAAGGATTGGTATGAGATTGTTAGGATCACATAAATGGACCCAAACAAAGAAGCTTCGGTCACTCGAAGTTACAAGACAAAAGTCTAGCTCGAAAGACTATGTTATTTAATGTTTATTGTGTATAAGGGCCAAGATGTAAAAAGCCCAAATAGAAAGCCCTAATAGGCAAATCCTTTTAGTATAAATAGACCTAGTTTAGTCAAAATTAGGTTAGCTTCCATGGAATGATCTAGGGATCCTACAATTGGTATCAAGAGCCTACAAGATTGATGTATTGATTTTGGTTTGTATTTTTTTCTATTGATTTCGAAAAACAAAAGGGGTTTTTTTTGTTTTTGATTATTTGTTTGCTTTTGATTCTTGATTCAAAGATGGGTTATGTTTAATCTAATATCATTCAAACCATCTTGTTAGCAATCAACGATCTCGTGATTTTCTTTTGTTCATTTGTTGCTCGTGTATTGTTAAGCAAAAAAAAGAGGTCTTTAAATTCGTGTTTTTTGTGCTCACCGAACGAGTCAATCGAACAAGAGAACCGAACGAGGGGAGAACTAGGACGATCGATCTAAGGAGCGAACTAGTCAATCGAACGAGTTGAGTCTTTGTGTATCGATCGAGTGGGAAATCTAGCAAGTTCGAAAACGAGGGGGAAGTCTGGTGGTTTCGAAACGAGTTCAAACTTAGAGGATGAATGAGGGGGAAGGAAACAAAGTGCGATAAAACGTCAAGCGTCGATCAAGTTGGATCGACGTGTGGAATTTATTCTTGGTCGAACGAGTGGAATTCTCAAGGTTCGAACGAGTGCTTCGAACAAGACATTCCTGTCGACAAGACCTTTTCGATCAAGGGCGATGATTCGAAGAGTGGTCTCGAACAAAGCAATCGAACAAAACGTTCGGAACTAGACGAACTCGAACGACTTGTGGTCTCGAACCAAGCAATCGAACAAGCTGATCGAACGAGAGGTTCGATCTAGCCAATCGAACGAGCGGATCATTCGATCGAACGATACGATCGAACGAGACGATCGAACTAGACGACCGAACTAGACGACCGAACAAGCAAAAATAATTTTTGTGTCGGATTGTTCTGAAATTTTTATACCAGCTCGAAAACGGCCCAACGGTCAAGACTCTTCTCTTTGAGTAAGAGCCCTGTCATTTTTTGGCCATTCGGAGTCATTTAGGCCCTCAAAACTGCATTTTACTGTTTAAAAAAAGTACCGGAAATCACAAAACCTCACACCAGTCAAAACAATTCATCAATCTTACGATCAGATCATGCTCCTAAACAAACTTATCAATGGCATCATTTGAAAGAAACAAATTCCGCAGGTACCGGGATAATCGTCCTCCTATGTTGGTTGAAAGTGACTATGAATCTGGAAAGATCGTATACATACAGGTACATTCGAGGCAACCACAATGGCAAGTTGTATGGAAATCTATCCAGAATGGACACTACACCTCACCCGTTATGATCTCTGAATCCTCCAACTACTGATTCATGCTGTTGTGCCTGAACGAGGGAAAAACTTGATTCTGAATTTAGTGAGAAGATAACAAACTTGAGGGATGGCTGATACTCAAGTTGAATGAAATCATTCTCAGTCAAGGTCTTCCCAGACATTATCTTCAAACAAACCTCAATCAAACAAGCACTGAAAAGGAGATTTGGGATAATGTGGAGATGCTCATGCAAGGATCAGGTAGGAATATTTCAACAAGGAAGGAAGATCTGTTTGGATGGTACGAACGCTTTCGTGTATTGGAACGAAATCAATCATGAGTACTTTTGTGCGTTTCCACAAGCTTGTGAATGACATAAGGGGGGATTTACTCGTCACATTCCAATCATCAGATGAAACACAAGTTTGTCAACAAACCTTTTGGCCTATTGAGGGTAGTATGTGACTAATGTCAATCAGAACATGGATATCTCAACCACTCCGTATGTTCAGATCTAACTCATCTCAAAAGCTGAGAGCCTCTTGCCAAAATGACTCTCAAGAAACAGAGCAGTTTCAAGTATTGTTTGATCCACTGGCCTATGTATCTCTCACCACATCTGCACTGCTCTTTCATCACCCTCAACTCCTAGTCCTCAACCTACTGCTCAGTCTCCGAATGACGCTTTGATGGCCACTATGACTCAGATTGCTAATCTCTTAAGTGGTTTCCAAAAGCAGTTTCCACCCACCAACAACCAGCTCCGGACTTCCTCCAACTCAAGGACTCATGCTACGGTGCATGATGGTCACATTGTTACTGAACCAGTTCAGAGGAAGGCTCCAGGTAATAATGGTAATACAGGTACTCGAGGCAAGAAGGTGATATGTTACAACTGCAGAGGAGAAGGACATGTTGCTAGGCAGTGTAAAGAACCCAAGAGAAAGATGGACTCTCAGTACTTCAAAGATAAAGCGTTACTGATGGAAGCTAAAGAGAAAGGAGATGTGTTAGATGCTGAAGCTGAAGCATTCCTCGCTGATGTGGAATGCACCGCACCTTATGATCAACCTCAGGCACTGACTACAACAAACATGTTTCAAGCCAATCATGAGGATGCGTATGACTCAGACGTGGATGAAGGCCCCAATGCTGCTGTTGCTTTCATGGCCAACTTGTCATCCACTAGTGCAACCAACAATCCAGTCAATGAGGTACACTCCAATGACAATCAAATCTTTGATAATGTGGATTATCAGATTCAGGAGATGCACCAGGAAGAACATTTAGACTCCGATGCTGAGACTGAGATTGATGACAATACGATTCCGTATCATCAGTATCTTCTTGACACCGAAGCCCAAAATGTTCCAACTGAGGTATCTGGCGGCACATTGATAAAAGTATCTATGATGGCCATCTTAAACTGACTTGCAAACCCAACTAGATGGGACATGCTAAGGTTAACCAAGAAAAAAATGTTTGGAAAAATTAGAGACCTTAAAAAATAGCTTCTTCAATGCAAGCAAGAACATATGTAGTCTAGATAACCCACAAGGTCAAAACTTGATCTGGAACACAAAGTTAGCAGGATACAGCCTAGTGATTCAGCGTAACAAGCGTATCGCTGAACTTGTGCAAGGAAAACGATTTGCTTAAAGTCACTCTTTCAGGGAAAAGAAAAATCCAATTGCAGTTTACAATCTGAATAAGGAAAAGATTTTATCTGGAAAGAGAAACTAGCAGATAGTATTAGATGAAATTAGTTTGTTTAAAAAACTGCTAACAAGTTGCAAGAGATATGTTGCAAAGATTTAACTTGCCCGCACAAATAAAAACTATTCCCATGCTTTCTAAGAAACCTAAAAAGGCAACCGTCTGACTTGCACAAGGACATCCTAGGCACCGGAACCCAGTCTAGGTTATATGGCCAATCCGTGCTTCAACTGGTTTTGTATGTTGTTGATACCCTTTTGCTTCCCAATCATCACCTGTGAGTATATGGATAGTGAAGAGGTCTTGGGTGTCACAAGTTGTTAGCATGAATTTGATGAACGAAAAACAGGGCTTGTTAGTCCTTGCAACATTGACTTCTATGCAAACTTTAATGCCCTTATGTTCGGTTCCTCAGAAGGACCTATTTGGTGTTATCAGCGTATTGGCTTCTCTGCCAACGAATTTGGCTAGTAAAGCTAGTAAATCAGCCAAAACCTGGGTACTCCTTTTGTTCGTAAAAGTCGACCTCCAAGCCAAGTTCTGGCCAGTCTTCGAAAAGTTAATGCTGTTTTTCCTCAACTCGAAGGTATCATAAAAGAAAGAACAACACAAAACAAAAACCAGACTACGTTTTGATTGGGTGCTTTCGATTATCAAAACCAGTGTGTTGAAAACAACAACTTTGGTACCATTTTACGGAACCATTTCAAAAACCATATCCAAATGCTAATGATACATTTTTCAAAGAGATAAGAGAATTTGAGCAAATTTTTGATGAATTGGAGGCGGAATATGAACAATGTGTTCTTGATAACAAGAACCTGACCATAGAGAAGAAAAATCTTTTAATCATAAATGAATGCTTAATTGCTGAGTATTTAGAAAAAGATATCTGCTCTATTGTGCTTACTTCCGATATTGTTGTGCCCCCTAGTTCGAACTGCTTTTGCGAAGATCTTAGATCTGCATGCGATAGGGAACACACTAAAGTTCTTGAACTTGAAGCTGAGATTTCAAAACAGAAACAGCTAATTACTGATTCTGAGAAACGTTTTGCATTTCTCGAACAGAATTATGTCAGTTTACAACTTAAATTTCAGAACTATAAACAGTGCATAGACACTTCAAGTGCCTCCAATGCAATTTTTGAAATTAACAAGTTAAGACAACAGATCAAGGGAAAAAGACGACACTATCAGGAATTTAGATGCTCAGCATCATACATCATATGAAGGTGTTGAATGTATGTACCATGAAGGTATTGTGACCAAAGGCATTAAAACTGACAGAGAATTCAGTTGAAAGATACGATTACTTCACTTGGATTCAGCTAGAATGGCCTTAAGGTAGAAAACGTGAAGTCTGGAAAAGACGGGTATGTTGAACTGTCAAAGGCGTAATACTCACTCCACGTTACTGCCATACACATGAATAAGTTAGTGCCAATCATGCTGAGAATACCAAGCTGAAAGCCCAAGTGACTGGTACAACAAGTAGTGGACCTTCAACCTCTAAGACACCAAAAGTGCTTGCTCCAGGAATGTACAACTTAGGTTCTAAGTATATTCCACCACCCAAACGTACTAACTGGGTCACACCAACCCCGTTACCTAAGAAGAAGCAAGTAACTTTTAGTGAACCCCCCAGACCTTCACTCAAACCAACTCAAAAACCGTAGTTGTGGATCCTAATAACATACTAAAGTGTGTGTGCCTATGTCTACAGGAGGTAAAACCCACTTCTGGAGCCAGCAAAACTGTGCTAAGAGAGCCCTCGGTAATCCATAGTTCTTTGCCGTAAAGAGTGCGAATGCAGGAAAGTAGAAGGCCCACATAGGACCTTGAATAAACAAGAAGTCGTGGTTGATTCTAATTTGCTTGTTTAAAACAATTCTGTTTCTGTTTCAAAGATGAACATATGTTTGTGGTGTTTGCATGTATACAAATCTGTGGTTTTTGCTACTCATACTGATTGGTTGGTTATGTGTGGATGGTTCTGTGAAAGTTAAACCCCACCAGTCTACGATGCGTTTTAAACGCCAAACCACAAGATAAGAAATGGAAAACCCATTAAGAGAGTCTGGAAAAACCAATTTTAAAAACCTGTTACTAATAGCAAGCCTAGTGGAAAGCCCACTGGGAAGGCATTTCTCATTATTTGAGAGTGCTATCCTTTAACTAGAATCATGGATTTCCATGATCTGCAATAGAATACTTACCCGAGTGCTAGTTTAGCCCCAAAATAAACTATGGTCTCTAGGTTTGATGATCATAAAGTTAGTGATCGACAGGCAGGTTCCAAAGGGATCTTGGATATTTTTGATTGTTAACTAACCGGAACCCTTCGGGCATCCTATCGCCGTAAATGTTTGTGTTACGCAGGGTAGTACAGTTTTGTTCTATGGTATCTGACTTTGGATGCTCAAGACATATATGACCGGTTGATCGGTGCACGTTTATCAACTTTGTAGAATAGTTCATTGGTACTGTGAGATTTGGGCAACGATGAATATGCAGCTTTCATTGGCTTATGGTGGATTATAAACTGGGTGGCATATCATTCTCTCGAGTCTATTATGTTGAAGGACTCCTCATAGCACAACCTATTTCAGTAGGAAATGTTTTGTGATGGAGGTTTAGAAGTTGCATTCCGTTCAGCATTCAGGTCACCATCCGCAACTATGATATGGTGATCCTCTCTCAAAGGTCAGGTCAACCAATCTGTACTCCATCTCACTGAATGATTATGATGACAGCTTCACCAGTTTGCTTGCGTACAAAAGCCTCTTCAAACTAAGTCATGGTTATGGCTTCGTCGGTTGAATCATCTGAATTTTGGGACATTAAACGAATTGCTCGGAATCAAATTAGTAAGAGGATTACCCATGCGAAATATGAACAAAGGAACATTTTGTGTCAATCTTGTCAGCTAGGGGAAAAAGCAAGAATAAGAAAGCTTCACATCCACTAAGAGGAAAACACCAATACTGAAGTTTCAATACTCTACATATGGACCTCTACGGACCAATGAGAACAGAAAAGTTCAAATCGGAAAGAAATATGTTTTGGTGATAGTGGATGATTTACACCAGATTTGGTTTGGGTAGATTTCTTCGAACAATGGTCGAAACTCCTCTTGCGATTGAGAAGTTTATTGTGAAGACTATCGAGCCATAATGCAACATGTTCGCTTCGTCTGAACAGATAAATGGAACGGAGTTTTGTGAATAGACTCTCGACGGGATGGTTTTGAAAGTGTTGGTATTTCTCATGAAACGAGGTACCTAGGTCTCCATAACGGAAACGGCGTTGTCGAAAAGACGGAACCGAACTCTGTATGGGAAGCTTGCTCCGTACTATGCTATCTTGTGCGAAATGCTCTTCTGTTCCTATGGGCTGGAGCTGTTGTAAGCCACTGCGTGTTAATACTCTTATACTGATCTCTTTGTCTCACGCTTCACGAGAAGACCTATTATGAACTGATGAAGGGAAAGAAAACCCCCCCCATAATCTACAAATACTTCCGAGCGTCGTTTGGATCTATGTGGCTTTTTTTTTTTTTTGTTCTACAATGACTACGATGTCGTTGGTAAACTAAAGGCAAAAGCAGATATAGGTTATATTTGTTGGCTATGCACCCACCAGAAGGCGAACGGAATCTACAACAAAAGAACGCGAAGATTCAGGGAAACCGTTCTGTTGCTTTTCGATGAAACTTTACGAAGGATTAACCGTCTGTTCAATCCGTTCAGGCCTCACACCTAACAAATGACTTCTGTTGTCCAAACAGTACAGAACTCACGAACTTACTTGCTTTACAGTCAGGAAGCAGCCGTTTCTGCTATAGTTAAAGACCAGAACCACCAAGTGTCCCTCCCTACAAGAGAAACAGGTTGAGTTTTGTTTCAGAGAATGGTTTTGATGATGATGTGGTTGTTCCGATACCTCCGACTTTGTTCCGATAACTTCCGGTTATTGTTCATGCTGCCCCTCGGCACCTGAGAATGCAATGGTTCACCTTCCACAAACCGTTATTCCGAAGGCGCTCCTGCAGTTACTCGAAAGACTCTTGCCTCATCACATACCTCTACAGACTACTAGTGATTTGATGATGAAACACTGTTCCGTCATGTTGACGAGTAATGTGTTTGATACCTATTAATGCTCTGAAACGGTTCAGAAGCCATCTTTATCCAACTCTGTCAATATCGTGTTATTTCCCAACAACCAATTACTCATGTGCAAAAGTGGGACTCAAGAACTTCCGCTGAAAAACATTATAGGGGATAAAGGATCGACCTGTCTCTACAGGAAACATGCTGGAAACCGACGCAATGTGGTGTTTTTTCAATGGAATTCTTAACTCATGTTGAACCAAGGACTTACAAGCAACCTTATAGGCATTCGTGCTGGATTAGGCAATGCAGGAATGAAATTCATGAGACTTGAGCGTCTAGATGTATGGTACTTGTACCCTGTCAGATAATATTCTTCTCATCCGCTCAATGGATTTTTCAAATTTAGTTGGATGAATATGGAGACGTCTGAAGAACAAAGATCGGTTTAGTGGCGAAAGGTTATCGGGAGAGCTGGTAGATATTGAGTTGAAGAATCATTTGCTCCGGTTGCTAGATTAGAAGCGATCAGACTCTTCATTGCTCACGCAGCGAGCATGAACATGGTCATCTTCCAGATGGACGTGAAAACTGCCTTCCTCAACGGCGAACTGAATGAAGTTGTCTATGTTAGTCAACCAGAAGTTTGTAGATCCAGAGCATCCTTCGCTGGTGTACCGACTCAAGAAAGCTCTCTATGGACTAAACTAGCTCCAAGTGCATTGGTATGACAAGCTATCAGCGTTTCTATATCAAGTCAGGATTTACAAAAGGCCCGGTGGTCGGATCCTACACTTTCACGAGGAAAAACAGGCAAACATCTTCTAATGGTTACATTATATGTAGATGATATTTCTTTGGTCTACCACCCCCAGCCTGCAAATTATTTGCATTTGAAATGAACTCAAACTATTCAAAGATGTCGATGATGGGACATATGTCATTCTTTTTTAGGATTACAAGTTTCTCAAAATCCCAGAAGGCATCTTTATCAACCATTCTCAATATGCTCAGGAAAAGGAAATCTGAAAAAGTTTGGTTTTGACTCTTGCTCAACCATTGACACTCCAATGGCGGAAGTGTTCCCAACATTGATGTAGATAAGGGAGGAAGCTAATTGATCCTACAACGATTTCGTGGTATGGTTGGCTCCCTTATGTATCTTAGTGCATCTAGACTCTGACAAGTATTTGCTGTTGTATGGTGGCACGATTACCAGGCTTAAGCTACTGACATGCACCTTACTGCTATTAAAGCGGATCTTTCGATACCTAAAAGGGAAACCAATCATATGGGGGTCTGTGGTATCGAAGGGACTCCGGCTTTGAACTAAAAGCTTTTTGCAGATGCTGACTATGCAGGGTGTCATGACACGGAGAAGTAGTATTCTGGTTCAGTCAATTCTTGGACATCGGGCTTGTTAGCTGGTCATCCAAAAAGCAAGAATAAGGAAAAAGAAGGAAAAAGTACTGCCAATCCTCCATTCGGAAGCTGACTACATCGCTTCCGATCAGGATGTTGTGCTCAATCCTCTGTTGCATTCTCAACTCCGGGGACTATGATTTGCGTTCAACAAAATTCCCGATGTATTGTGACCAATCAAGTGCTATTGCTCTATGCTGTAGTAGTGTTAAACACTCGCGCTCCAAGCACTGATATCCGTCACCACTTCGGCAAAGAGCAGGTGGTTAAAGGAAAGTTGTTGAGTTGTATTGCGTGGAGACAAAATACCAACGGGCATGACATTTTTTCGTAAGGCATGTACCGAGAAGCGCTTTCGCCAGTTGAGTTGTATTTCGTGGAGACAAAATACCAACTGGCTGACATTTTTACAAAGGCATTACCGAGAGAGCGCTTCGCAACACTACTCCCACTGCTTGGAGTTAAACAAATGTCGCCAGAGACTCTGAAGGAACTACAGGATGAGTCTGTCTCCGAGTAACCAAGTGTTTCACAATTGTATCCTGTATATTGTAAAAAAAAAAAAATTTTAGTCTAGATGGCTTGCAGTTATTTCAGACTGTAACCCGGTCTTAACCCAGAGATTTAATGTACGTTTCAGTGCATTATTTCTTTACAGACAAGAAGTTGTCTAAGCCCCGAACCATTTTTCTCATAAACAACTTGTTTTATCAAACATGTTCGGGTTAACCAAATCAAACATTGACACGGGTCATTGTTTGAGGGGGAGAATCAGTACTACTAACAGTTTTGCAGGTCAAAAGGACGTACTGTTGCTGATTCTATTGCTGAAAGATTGACACGACCAACCGCCTACAAGTTCAAGACAGATTGCAGTATCACTCCTGTCTAGGTATTCTAAAGGTCTTGTGTCACTTGCTCACTTGATATTTGTGCTAATTCACCTCACCTCATACTTTGAGGGGGAGATTGATACATTTTAAGTCCATTCTAGATCAAAACCATTCACAAGTTTCATACTTTTGATCGGGGGAGAAAATGTGACTTAAACATGTAAAACGGATAATTAATGATTCGATTGATTCTAAAATGCTAAGTCCTATCCATGCATGTGCTAAACATCTTTCGATTATCGACGCACATGTGTAGGGGGAGCATAAGTGTTAAAATGATCAAAAATGTCAAGGTACCAAAAGGTTGTGTTATACACACGTATCTTGATAACTGACAAAGAATCTTTTGTTTCATGTTCGTGAAAGTGATCTTATGGAATGCTGAGGAAAGAGATGTTGTACCACCAGGGTATTCGTATGAATGCTCATGCCTGGTCTTCGGACTGCGCCCACTAGTGAAGTGGATTTCCATAAATGTACTTGTACAAGTTTGGATTTCCCAAGGCACTTCATATCTTTCGGGATATATTTCAAAACATCATCAGAAGCATTCTGATTTAAACTTTCGTTTGTGCCCCAAACAAATTTTATAAGCACATCGAATGTTTTTCAAATCATTTTTGCCACAGGCCTTCTACGGTACTTAATTGTATTAAGAAGTAAAACGCTGAAAAAGGAATTGTACGGTATAGTCAGCAGATAGTAACTGTACTGACTCACTCTTTACCATTCTATTAGTAGAAATACTTATAGTGTATTAGTCTTCGGACATCTGGTCTAGAGAACGGCGAACATTAGGGAATCTGATGCTTAGGTATTAGAGGAACTAGCTTGTCACGTGCCGGAAAACCTGTCAAGAAGGTTCTTTTTTGACATGATCTATCTGATCAAATGCGTGCAGTACTTCATACTGTAATCATTGATACCTCAACGGTGTATTTCAGAGGTTAATGTAAACCACCAGATTGAGTATCGTCTATACGCTCGGTCCCTTCAATAAATATAAATCCTTTGTGTTGTTTCACAAAATGTTTTTCTTATGAACACATTAAGTTATGGATTTTTATACATTAACAATTCTGATTTTTGTTTGGTGAATAATTCTGTTCTATATCTTCATTTATGCGAATTGACTGATTCAAGTTTCCGCAGGCAAGACACATGCTCGTATCCATATATCCACAATATCTGAAGTAGATCAAAGACAAGTTTTCATTAAAAGGCTTCTCGCGACAATTCTCTGAGAATCAATGTCATTCTTCAAATTCTAAATGTTACAATGATTGGCAAGAAGAGACAATCATCAAAGCTTTCACAAATAGAAATTTCCAACAGATATGAGCATTGTCTGCAGACTAAAGATCAGCGTATGGCAAAGTCAAAGTGAAAGACACAAAGTTAATTCAGTGGTAAGGTTATAATAGCCTTAATACAAGTCAAAGATCAAGACTCAATGTCTTCACTATCAAGTTCTTGAAGATACATGGATCAAGGTTGTTAACGTTTGAATTACAGCACATCAAGCCGTGAAGTACGTATCAACAATCGAGCTAAAAGAGTCAAAAGCACGAGGTGAGCTTATCATAGACCTCATCTAGGTGGGAGAATTGTTAGGTATTACATAAATGGTCCTGAAACAAAGGAAGACCTTCGGTCACTCGAAGATACAAGACAAAAGTCTGCTAGAAAGCAATGTTAATTAATGTTTTATTATGTATAAGGGGCAGATGCTAAACAAGCCCAAAATAAGAAAGCTCCTCAAAGGCAATATCCCTTATTAGTATAAATACACCTAGTTTAGTCAACAATTAGGTTAGCTCATCCTCCATTTCTCATTTTTTCATTATTAAGGGTTTGTACCAAATTTTTGTTTCTTTCAATAAAAAGCTCTTCATTGTTTTAAACAATGTGTAACAACATTGTTTGCCTGTAGCCATTGATCTTGTGTTAACATATGGAATGCATTTAGGGATCCTTCAAAGAGCTTATGGTCTGAGAAAAAAGTGGAAACAAATTACACACATGAGCTCTTAAGATTTCCCCATATAATCCTTGTTTAGCATCCACCTTCATAATTATACTATCATTTTCTGTTTCTTCTTCCGCGTATATCTCGCGTTCGATTTAGTCTTAAAAGTTAAGCAACAAAGCTAGAGGCTCAACACTGAGAGATATGCCCCTCACAACTAGGTAAGTGATTCAAGTCAATATGTCGTCTTCTGTGCTTTTCCCATTGACAGCAAGGTAATGTCATTCTAATAGTCGGGTATTTTATCGCAGATCGGGGTGGGGGTTTTGGGGCCTCTCATTCATTTTTTTTTTGAAAATTTTGTGGTTTTTTTTTATTTGTAAAACGGGATTACGTGAAAACAACGACTGCATGCACAATCAAATTGATAGATCCCCCATACTAGATGAAACATTGTCCTCAATGTTTTAACGAAGGGTTTCTCATGTAAGTAATCATAAGCCACGATTTTATTAAGTTATGCTTAAAGATAAACACAGTTTAGCCTCCTGATAAAGATTTGGTTATCTGGTTGCGATAACCAGGCCTATTACCCTTAAGATGAAGCAAATAGCTAAAACTATCCCGAGGACTTGTAAGCTCCTCTATTCGTGAGTATTCGTCCAAGGACAAAACTCATCTTTCTTCCGAAAACTCACCTTCTGTGAGCACGAAGGCCTTCAAAAATCAGGGACTCCTGGCACCTCCCACATACTAACACGAAATCGACCTAATAACATGGACTAAAGGAATGAGTGGCACAAGCCTGTCCCCTATAACAATCTTTGAAATCAAGAATGTATTCTATTTATACATATAATTATTAAAACTACGGAATTATGCATGGCGGTGGCACTCCCCTATCGAAGCGCTTGTTTATCATAGGGTCATCTAAAGCTTGACCCAATTACCCTGAATTCTTTTGTCCATTGGTGGCGAAGGTTTGGATGATCCGGGACAACCAATTTTGGTAACTTCTCATCTAAAGTAGTGCATTAATTCGATGATCCATTCATCCTTTAAGTTTGGCCCCAAGGAGTTTTTGATACGGATAACTCAACGGTGCCATTATGGGACAAATAACCGTTGGGAAATAGCGTGAATGGTCCCGGACCAACGGGATTTCAATTAACCCCTTGAGAAACATCTTCAAATCTAGGAAAGTTAAATGAGGAGGACTTGCATCACCGACGGTGAAATGTGGATTTTGATCTTGGACCGATCATAGATCCTCTTAGTTTTCTCCTTGTAAACCAAAGAATTCTCATAGGCATGATCACGAAGTTCATTTAGTTCATTGAGTTAAACTTTGCGGTGACTCAATCCGCCGGTATTGAGATCAATGTTAGCATTCCTTTAAGGCCCAGTAGGCTGTTGTGCTCGAGCCTCCAATGCGGTACATTGATCAATGCCTTTCACATATCCGAGCTTGTAAGGATTTA
Organism: Tanacetum coccineum; assembly: GCA_026074375.1. NCBI lineage: Eukaryota > Viridiplantae > Streptophyta > Magnoliopsida > Asterales > Asteraceae > Tanacetum > Tanacetum coccineum. Next base: position 31,023 of record BQNB010039413.1, on the reverse strand, counting down.
CCCGATGGAGTGTTTTGTTAAGCTGTACTGAAGGCCCTAGAGGCGTCACTCCTAATTTGTCTGACCAAGAGACACGGTTTCTCCGCCCCACTGTCCTTTTCAAGATCTTAGTTTCAATGCACTCTGATTGGATACCTCAACTTGCCCGAACTTGTTTGTGGGTGATACGCGGTGGAGAGACCCAAGAAGAAATCATCAAGCATTTTGAATCATAATATAGGGAATTGGTAAATGGTACTTAACGGGTGGCTTTCATTTATACTTACGCGGGTATGTCAATGCCTCACATGCCAACCCTGTAACCAATCGAGTCGGGATCAATTCATTTTCATCATTTGGAACAACCGGATAAAAAAACCACCCTTTTTCTGGTACGCTTTTGTACGGGGCTTACCTAGGGACTAATCCCGAGACATCGGGTATAATTAATCACGGTGCACATTATGAAGTTTTTATAACCTTCCTTTTTGATGCCTTGTGGATCTTTAGATTCACAATCTTTGGTGTTGACCTTCGGGTTTGTAGTCATCTCCTCCGATATTGGAATTTCTTTTGTAAGTAACAAAATTCTGGGTCCATTAGTTTGTACTGACCAAGAGGGCAACGGTTCTCGCCCACTGTCCTTTCAAGATTTTGGTTTCAATAGCCGACGTATTGTATACCTCATACCTTGCCACTTGTTTTGGGTGATACGCTCAGGTGGAGAGACGATGAGTGCATCCGTATTTAAGCATGAACCTTTGCGGAAACTGGTCATTGCAAAAATCGGGTTCTCTCGATTTTATACTTTATGCGCGATCACATTATTGAGTAGCCGAGGGGCATCCGAATTATGGCGAAGAGAGATTTAAGAAAATTTGCACAAAACTAGGTGCGTCATTGGGTGGGGAGCGCTTTTGCATTTAAAACATTTTGAACAAAGTTGTACGACCGCTACGAGTATATATTTGTTCCTGTGATGGACTTGGAATAAAATGGCCCCATGAAATGAAATGCCATAAACGTCAAAGATTTCACAAACTTGGATGTTTATTTGAGGCATCTTCTTCCTTTGTGAAACATTTTCCTTGTCGTTGGAACGTGTCGAATTTTTTATCAACTCGAGTGCATCTGTTGTAATATAGTTGGGCCTAAATGAATTACTGGCATCAAAAGACCTTTTGGCAGGTGAGTATTTGCCAACATGATGTCCCCAGGATGGGTCCATTGTGTGCAAGTTTCGCAGGGATGTCGAGAGCTTCTTCTGCCGTGCAACACGCCGGAATCACTTGATCCCATATTATTTTGAACTAAGAACGGGGTACAGCACCAGAAGTGCCAGTGCTTTGAACATCTTTGAAAAAACTTTTTTTTCTAGGACTGGGATGACATTCCCCTTGACAATGAGAAATTCCTCCGAATGGGTAAGATTTGCAAAAATCTGCAAAACCACGGGGTACTATTCAACCACTCGAAGAGCATAAGACGATCCACAGAGCTTTCGAGAGGAAATGTTTACCCTGATTTCCTTATTCTCGAACGTCTATATTGATGAGGAGTTGCTAAATTGTCTGGAAAGATGATCGGACGTGCCAGATTTTTGCTCCTTTTTTTGTCTCGGAGTTAAACATCTAATTATTGAGCAATAGATCCCACCAGGCGCAGTAGCTCTTGGTTAGCATACTTTTTTGTAGAAGAGATACTTTATTAGCCTGATCCATGGTCCAGTATTCAATATGCTCTTGGACTAAACGAGATTCATGACCGAACTGTTTTTCCTCAAAAGCCGTATCTACATACGGCAAGCAATTCTTTTCCCAGTAGTAGTGTATTGTCCTTAGCCCTGTGTCCTCTTTTCTCTTAGTGTGCTTGAGCTTAGGTCATGGTATTGCTGGCCATATGTGAATTGTTGGAAATACTTGTTTTTTGCGTTGCCCTAGGGACTGCCGCCCAATTGATAAAGTCGCTTTGCATCGCACGCATGAGTTCGTATGGGCAATTTGGTCCTACGTTGTGGGAGCAATCAAAATTGGAGCCTCGGTCAATTTTTCTTTTAAGTGTATTAATGGATACGATACACTCTTTTCAGAAGAAATGGAGTCTTCGTTTTGAGCAAGTGGGGTTCATTAGACGGGGCTATTTGTTTTTTCTAGAAGTTTGTATGAGAACGTCGGTTTATAAACCAGGCATAGCCCAAGAAAATCTGAACACCCTCTGACCTGGTGGTAGGATGAGGTAATTTAGCAAATCACAGCGACTTTGGCTTTTATAAACCTCAATCCCGTTTCTTTGCAAATCTTATGGCCGACGGACAATGCCCTCTTTGACATGAAATGACTTTTCTACCCAATTTTACGATCAAAGATTTGGTGTCTTCGCACCTTTGAAGCATCTTGTCCAAACGAGAAAGGCAATTTTTGAATGAATTCCCAAAGACCGAAAAGTCGCCATAAAGACTTCGATCGTCTTTTCGATCATGTCATGAAAAGTATAGCCAATCGATGCACCTCATAGCTAAATCGTGCCTGTAGTGATTGTATAAGCCTTCCCGTATGGCATGCGAACGATAGGCGAACTCATTCGTAGGATACGTGAATGTTTGTCTTTTTTCTTGTCTCTTGTAGGATTCGATGGGCAATTTGAAAGTCAAAACCCGAGACAACCATCGAGCATTTGATCATAAAGGGAGTGGAAAACATGGTCCCTTACGGTGGCTTCATTTCAACTTTACGGTAGTCAATGCTCACACATGCCACCCTGTAACCTATCGAAGTTCGGGATCAATTCATTTTCATCATTGGAAACATACGCTAAAACCACCCTTTTTTCGGTACGGCATTGTACGGGGCTTACCGTAGGGGGACACTAATATCCATCACCTCTCGATAGACGTCGGGTAAATTTAATTCCGGCTTCAGAGAAGTGTTTCAACCTCCTTGTTTTGATGACATCGTGGATCTTTGGATTCACCTCTACATCTTTCGGTGTTGGACCTCTGGGGTTTGTAGTCAAGCTTCCTTCACGAATACTTGTGCCCCTCTACTAGATTTGTACAAAATTCTGGGGTTAATACCCTTTTATGTCGGAGAGTTTCCAGCGATGGCTCGCTTGAAGTGACTTCTAAACCTTTATGAGACGCGCTTTTATTCCTCGATACTCAAGTATTTTAGCAATTATGATGGGCAACTTGTCATCACCCTCCAAAAAATGCTGTATTCGAGATGAAGAGTAAGTCTTGAGTTCGGCCTTTCGGTTCGGAGGTCTTCAATTAAGACTTTAGTCTTCGAACAAAACTTTAAGTTCTTTTTTGAGTATTTTGGGTAACTAGTTTCCTTGGTTGGGAGGGTATGAAGGCATCACTATTAAGAATTGCTTCTAAGAAGAAGATATATCCCTCTGAGTCCATAGTATGGAGTCATCAACTTCAGGTGAAGTGTTGGATCATCTTTCCTAGATGCGAGGTAAGGCATCGTCTTCACAGAGCACCTCAAGTTAATCTTGGAGTTGCTTAAGAAGGAGCAGTTGTATGCCAAATTCTCTAAATGCGAATTCTGGATTCCTAAAGTACAGTTCCTTGGTCACGTGATTGACAGTCAGGGTATTCACGTGGATCCCGCCAAGATTGAATCCGTTAAAGATTGGGCATCTCCTAAGTCTGCAACGGAGATTCGTCAATTTTTGGGCCTAGCAGGCTACTACCGAAGATTCATTGAAGGATTCTCAAAGATCGCCAAGCCAATGACCAAGCTCACTCAAAAGAAGGTCAAGTTTGATTGGAGTGACAAGGCAGAGACAGCTTTTCAATTGATAAAGCATAAGTTGTGTAGTGCACCAATTCTAGCTTTACCCGAAGGAAATGAAGACTTTATCGCTTACTGTGATGCTTCAATCAAAGGGTTGGGCGCGGTGCTAATGCAGAGAGAAAAGGTGATTGATTATGCATCACGACAACTAAAGCTCCAAGAGAAAAATTACACCACTCATGATTTAGAGTTAGGCGCAGTAGTATTCGCTCTAAATATTTGGAGGCATTATCTATACGTGACAAAATGTATAGTGTTCAATGACCACAAAATTTTACAACACATCCTTGATCAGAAGGAATTAAACATGAGACAACGCCGTTGGTTGAAATTGCTTAGTGATTATGATTGTGAAATCCGTTATCACCCAGGAAAAGCAAATGTAGTGGCTGACGCATTGAGCAGAAAAGAATGAATAAAGCCATTACAGGTTCGGGCATTAGTTATGACTATTGGCTTGGATCTTCCCAAGCAGATTTTGGAGGCTCATATTGAGGCAAGAAAACCAGAAAACCTCAAGTCCAAAGACGTAGGAGGTATGTTGATTGAGAATTTGACGGACCCAGAAAAGCCCAGGAAGGAGAAGTTGGAACCGCGTGTAGACGGGACTTTGTGTCTAAATAACAAAAGTTGGTTGACACGCTATGGTGACCTAAGGACTCTGATTATGCATGAGTCTCACAAGTCGAAATATTATGTTCATTCGGGTTCCGATAAAATGTACCAAGACATGAAGCAACTATACTGGTGGCCTAACATGAAAGCTGACATTGCCACCTATGTTAGCAAGTGTCTGACGTGTTTAAGAGTCAAAGCCGAACACCAAAAACCATCTGGCTTATTGGTACAACCAAGGATTCCTCAATGGAAGTAGGACAATATCACTATAGATTTTGTTACTAAACTCCCAAGGACGCAAAGTGGAAACGACACCATATGGGTAATTGTAGACCGACTCACTAAATCTGCACACTTTTTACCAATGAGGAAAACTGACCCTATGGACAAACTGGCAAGACTGTACTTGAAAGAAGTGGTCACAAGGCATAGAATACCAGTCTCGATCATTTATGATCGTGACCCCCCGGTTTACATCAAATTTCTGGAGGTCATTTCAGAAAGTTATAGGTACTCGGCTGGATATGAGTACGGCATACCATCCGGAGACTGATGGACAAAGTAAAAGAACCATTCAAACTCTTGAAGATATGTTACGCGCTTGTGTGATAGACTTTGGGAATGGTTGGGAAGGACACTTACCGCTGATCGAATTCTCGTACAACAATAGTTATCATGCTAGTATTAAAGCTGCCCTATTCGAGGCACTTTATGGCCGAAAGTGTCGATCACCTGTGTGTTGGGCCGAGGTCGGAGATGCTCGGCTCACCGGTCCAGAACTTGTTCATGAAACGACCGAGAAGATTGTCCAAATTAAGCACAGAATGCAAGCTGCTCGTGATCGCCAAAAGAGTTACGCCGATGTGAGGCGTAAGCCTCTAGAGTTTCAAGTTGGTGATCGAGTTATGTTAAAGGTATCACCTTGGAAAGGGGTCGTACGTTTTGGAAAACGGGGAAAGTTGAACCCGAGGTATATTGGACCTTTCAAGGTTTTAGCCAAAGTGGGAACCGTTGCTTATAGACTCGAACTACCTCAACAGTTAAGCAGGGTTCATAGCACGTTTCATGTATCCAATCTAAAGAAGTGTTTATCCGACGAGCCATTGGCAGTTCCGTTAGATGAAATACACATTGATGATAAACTCCACTTTGTTGAAGAACCAGTGGAAATCTTGGATCGTGAAGTCAAGAAGTTAAGGCGAAGTCGTATTCCCATCATCAAAGTTCGATGGAACTCCAAGAGAGGTCCTGAGTTCACATGGGAACGCGAAGATCAGTTCCGGGAGAAGTATCCACACCTCTTCACGAAAACCGTACCTTCGTCAAGTGTCGCGACTTGAGCCTTGGGGACAAGGCTCTTCTAACGGGTGGAGACTGTAACATTTCTCATTTTTAGGTTATTTACGACTTTAATTAATTCCATTATTTATTTTTAGAGTTTTACGCGTTCGCTTTTAATTATTATCGTATAGTTAAATCGCGTAAAACGTTCAATGTAAACGGACATCAAACAAATTAAAGTTTACATCAAGCAAGTGTTATATGATTATTGGGAGTATAAATTATAACTTTTCATTATTTATTTTTGTTGGTTACGTAAAACGCTTACGTTTCGCAATAAATTACATTCGGACATACCCGGAAGCACCTTTACCCATCTACACTCAAACAAATACCCACTCTTATACCCAATACCCAAAATTTACTTATTTTGTTTACTTATAACTCCCTAAAATTGGACCTAAGTGTTTACACAAGAAATAAATACAAAACTCCCACTAACTCCTATTCTTCACATGTGAAATCTTACACTTATGTACCTTTAGACCCAAATTACTAAAGATTGTCTCATCACATGTACCTCCCCCCCCCATTTCAGCCGTGGGATGGCATAGGGAGGAGGAGAGGTCTTTTGACCTTGTCCTTAAACCACCTTAAATCCCATGGTTTCATTTTAAGGTTGTTTAGGGTTTTCTTGCACACTATAAAAGGAAAGTCCTATGTAACTAACTTATACTCTTTCATGCAAGCAACTCAAAGCACACCATTTCTCTCTAAACCATACTAAAACCCACGGCATACTCTTTATAATTAGGGTTCCATATATCTTTGATTTTCTAAGGTATTCCAAGGGTATTAACATTCATTCTAAGGTCATCTAAGGTTACTCAAGGTGTTAACAAGCTTGGATTCGGGTTTAACAAGGAATTATCAAGAAAACATATCTAGGGTTTTCTTGATTAGGGTTTTGATTTTGGAAGCTTGGTTAAGGTTTATATCTTGTGTTCTTCATCCTACACATCTACTTTAAGATCTATTTAAAGTATTTAATATTCATTCATTCATTATCTTTTATATACATGCTTGTTATATATGTTAGTCACCACCTAGAATTATTTATGTGTTATATAAGGTATTTAAGACCTTACTAAATTCGAATTTTATGTTGTATGTAGTAAAATGATACTTGAAATAAAGGAACATGCTTAATAAAAGTGTTAAATAAATTATGTGAATGATTTACAAATTAAATGGTGTTGAAAGTTTATTTACAAACTCATGTATCAAAAGATCACAAGGATATGGATTTCATTTGGACAAGTGTTATGGACTATTAGAGGACTTATTATATGTATGACATATATTAGGAAACTTGGTAAAATAATGGTGCAAGGTTCATAAATAAAAGTAATTATAAAACTTACTTTATTAATCAAAAACCCTAATTAACTTTTATAAACCTACTGTTGGAATTCGACATAAACCTATACATTTTATATTTTATTAAATTAGCACTTATCACAAGGATCGTAAGCATGTAAAGAATTTGAAAAAACGGATTTATAACGAAGAAGATATGACATTTATGAATTTTTTACGTTAATTAATCGTGTAGAATAGTAAGTTTTATAAAGTTATATTATATAAATACTTCCTGTCACAGATTCTGATCTAAAAAAATAGATCTTTAATAAACAATGGTACTTTCATAATGAAGTCTAAGACATAAGAACTCGAGAAACGGAATTAAAATGAACAAGTTATGTATTTTATAAGTTATATATAATTAATTACATAAAAACAGTTTTTATGAACTGTTATGAACAGTAAATGTTACTGTTCATCAGAGGTTTAATCTTTATAAATATTATATTTTGATAGATTTTCTCAATACGAAGTCGTGGACATAAGAAACGTATAAAACGGAGTTAAAACGATAAAGATATGAAGTTTATAAAACCTTGTGCAATATTTTTACTTTTATACATTATTTTATAAAACAATTAAATTAATAATATAATGTCATTATATAACCAATAAAAATATTAAATCTTATATTTTTACAAATGATACATTGGTAAATAAAAATAACATTTTTCCTTACGGGTACAAGTACATATACTTTTATTTAACAAAGTACGGGTTAATTATTAATTTAACTTTTAAAGATTTAACAAAAACTATTAGGTGGTGGTGTGACTATATAACATTTAGAAGCGTTTAGTTTATATATAAATACATTAATACACATACGGGGGGGGGGGCCCTATTATTAATTAGGTTGCATTCGGTATGGCCGAGACATTCACTTATTTGATTAGATAATCAATCAGGGTCTCCTTATACGGAGAGTTCATAGTCCCCTTTATTATACAATTAATTATTTTTACATTTTTGGGGTGAGAAACATGCATTGTTTTTAACGTTGGACCGCAAGACTCTTTTTTAAACAAATTACGAGTTGGCCTAAGTAGCTAAACCCACTATTGCCCACTATCATGAACTGTCAATTGCTAGTTAGCGAGCGCGAATGTTATGAATAGATCTATTTGGGATTGACATCCCCGTTCGGGTGAGTAGCTCTCACTAGTTTTGGAGGTCCGAAACACGAATGTATACATGTCGGAACAATTTGGATGTTGCGGGTTAAACATCACACGAACCTTTATTGCATTAATTGCATACATATATTCGAGCTTCGGTGTCATGAGCTAGCGCACTTCGTAATTACTTTTATATGATTGTATTCGTTACTTACCAACAATTTTGAGAATCTTTGCGTCCTACTTTATACATTATAAACCTGTGAAATTCACTACACTTTAGCTGACGTTTTAAAGCATGTTTTTCTCAGGTCAATAAGGGTACGAGAAACAAGATACATTTGTGGTCCCAGTTTGGGAGTCATTACTATAAAGATTTGGGTGATTACATTTTGGAAACAGCTGTTATGTTTTAAATCTTACTTTCGTGGATGAACAATATAAGCTTTCTTGGCTTATTTTACCAACAGTATATTTTAATCCATTATCATTTTAAACGACTCATATAGAGGTCGTTCTCATATCTTGTGCTATTGATCTATGAAGTAACACTCTCTGACCCTTATTCCGCTACGACACCTAGGGGGGGGGGGGGGGGGGGGGGGGGGGGGGGGGGGGGGGGGGGGGGGGGGGGGGGGTTTTTTTTGGGGGTGTTACAGATTGGTATCCGAGCCAGGTTATAGAGAACAAGGTCAAATGATTTACATGGACTATAACCGTTTTTGCAAACATTGCATCATGCACAAGTTTTTTTGGGACACATACACTATTGAGTTGCATTTGTTAATTATACTAAATGCTTACATAATTTATATACGTACATACCTTATCATATATATATACCTACCCTACCTTGCCGTATATTTTACACTTGTGTATATAAGAGTATTCTATAAACACTAGAGCATCTCTTAGGAACAAAGTAAGCTATAAACTCGTATGTCCAACATTATCTAGACATTAAAATATCTTATTAATAAATATTACCATCACTCATTCATACCATCGCCCATTCATACCATGATGCATGCCATTTCGCCCTGTCACGTTTATCTTACATACTATACTTACATAAAACGCCATGACCACACCTTGTCCTACATTTTTCTTTCTTGCTAATACTACACCACGTGCCGAAGTATTCACTCCGTTTGTCATCATATCTGATTCTAACAATGAGAGTACTACCTCACCCATGAGACCCTTACCACCGTCACCTACCGATATCCACTACTTTCATCAGATTTACCACCTTCATCCGTAAGAGATCTATCCACGCTCTCATCACTACCCCACCAAGCATCTAAGCCACTTGGGATAACATATAGGCTAGCATCTGGAACCTTGAGAGGCACTCTGGCCCATAGACAGATAGATTAGTCAGTGTAGCTCCATTTGTATTGTGTCCCACTAAACTTGAGTAACACTCGATTGGTAGCATTAATGAAAAGCTTGTACTCTTTTATTCAAGTAAAACGATGTATTAAGTATTAATCTACGTTATTGGTTATGAACATGCTACTGTATGATGTCGATTTATTTATGCCATGGTTGCTCTCACCTTATACCTCTGCATGACGTGATCTTCACTTATAATATATGTAATGATCATAAAGTGTCATGATTTTGACCTGGATTAATCCTCACATAACATTTTTATTCGTGGACCTTCAGGAAACAATGACAACCACAAAGCAAGGGATGAGTTTTGCGGAAGTCGAACAGATTATAGCCCAGTGAGTGGCTAATGCTATCGAGACTATTGCTATCTATGCGATAAAGACCCGCATGGCTCGCGAGTCAACGAACCAGATCAAACAGCAGGAAGGAAAGATAGCAGAGGATACTAACGACAAGAGGAAGTGGAAAGATGACCACAAGGGAAGCTCTAGCCAACAACAAAACAAAGAACCTAAGGCGATTAAAGCACATGCTGTCGGGCCGAGCAACAAGAAAGGCTATGCTGGAAAACAACCATTGTGTAACAAGTGCATGTTCCACCACACTGGCTTGTGTGCAGGAAAAGGTAGAAATTACAAACGGTTGGGTCATCAAACTAGACATTGTAGGACCCCAATCCTCAGAGTAAAACAAAGCCCTAAACAGAAAGCTAAAGTTATCTGTTATAAGTGTGGAATACTAGGACATTTCAAGAGTGATTGTCCAAAGTGGAAATTTCAGAAACGTGTAAACGAGTACCAGAAAGAAAAAGCTCTCAGAGGCTCAAGTGTCGTAGCAAATAATGTCCATGCTTAAAGAGAAACCCTCTCGTAGTGCCTAGTGAACCCTAAGCGGAAACTCTCGTAGACTTTAATTCCAATAGGAAATTGTATTGTACTTTCTTTTGAATTTCATTGTACGTGTGGATGATTTAAATTATCTATCAAATTATGATATTATGAAAACTTCGTCAAATTTTATTTCAACTCCCCGTTAGTATTCATGCAAACCACTTACTAAAACCATCTGATTTTATGAAACAACATCACTATCACACACACTAAACATTCGCTATCCCTCATAAACTGTTCCATGGTCAATTTTCAAACTATCTGTAATCCATTCATAAACAATTTTGTTACTCAACATAAACTCCTACAATTACATTATGAACTGTCACGTGAATTCCTTTGAAACTAATTTGTGTATCATCTCATAAACAAAATTAAGGTGTCCGTCTTATAAACAAAGCCGATGCCATTTAACAAACTACCCGGTTATCGATTAGATAAACCTACATTTTATAAACATTTTACTATCATTGGCAAACGTTTAAAAACCATCGTTTCGATAAACTTAAAGTTCAATTAAACTAATCCATAGTCCGCACTTGTAAACAATTCCACTATTGTAATAATCTGTCTTACTATCATAAATAAATCAGTTCACTATCGGGTTATAAATTGTCTTACTATCACTTTGAAAAACTATTTTACTGTGTAATAGACTATTTTACTATCATCTAATAAGATACCACTTATTAATATGTTCATACAACACATAACCATTATTACAGATACCTAATAACCTTTTGGGTATTACCAGAAAATTGTTTTAACCATCACCTATAAAACTTTTAGCCAACATTTATAAATTATTCACTTTGTTTTATAAACAAATTTACCATCACTTGTAAACCACTCAACTAATACTTTGTAAAACTAAAGACTAGTTCATCATTACCCTTATAAACAATGGTTACTATCTATTATTTTTTCAATTCCTCACCATCATCTTATGAAGTTACCTTCTTGATAACATATATACTATTTTGGTCAAACATCTAAAAGCTACGTTACTAACACTTATGAATTACCTAGTCCTTACCTTATAGAAACCATATTTTCACACATAAATACTTTATTGTCATCCCATAGTCATTTAGCTATCGTCTTATAAACCATCATATGATTTCTCGCAAACCATTTTATTTTCATTCTATCAACAACCATACATCCACCTTGTGAATTATTTTGGCATCTTATAAAACTCTTTGATACTTATTTATGCATAACATAATTTTGACGAAAATGAGCATCGCATCGTTAGCCCTCAAATATAACATAGCCTATCCACTATGTATATATACAGAAGGACCAAGCCCATGCTAAGAATAGTCACCATAAAACTTTTGTCAGCAACCTAATTTCCTATTTATACAAGTTTGTGCACGTATTCATATAAAGTTTTGACACAAGAACTAAGTTATATCATGCAACTAAGAAGATCCCTCCGCCATTTAGTATTGAAATCGACAATATCCTACACTAAATCCTTGTCTCACAGAAAAGCCAAGTATCGCATTATTATTTCCCTAAGGAACAATTCGCCCATCAAATTGCTCGCTATTAGAGAATTTACTGATCGCCCATTTCGAACGTTGACACAATGCCATGGAAACTGTAGTCTTTTGTAAGGACATCATAGGTAGAAGTCGTAATCACCCTAGATAGGAGAACGTTTATAACTAACAAGCTTTAAGTTAAAAGGATGGTTAAGACCATTTAGGTTTAAACTTAATCACCATAATGAAATTTGAAACTGTGAACGATTAAGTTATGACAACTAGGAGGAAAATACGAGGAAGATAAATCTTGGTGGTGTATACGAGGATCCGAGTGTCTACTCGGAGATCGCCTGAGATCGTGTTATATCAACTAAGGGTTTCGGAAGAAGACATTGTCGAAGACCATGTTCAAAACTCGATATGGACATTATGAATTTCAAGTTATACCGTTTGGTTTGACTAACACACCTGCTGCATTTATGTATCTCATGAATCGGGTGTGCAAACCATATTTGGATAAATTCGTGATTGTCCTTATTGACGAGATCTATATATACTTAAAGAGAAGCAAGGCATGAAGAAACATCACGAACTTAACCTGGAGATCCATAATAAAGGAACAGTTGTATCTTAAACTCTCCTAAACGAAAATTTGGAATCCTAATGTACAGTTCCCTTGTTCACGAGATGGACAGCCAGGGTGTTCACATGGATCCTACCAAGATCGAATCCATTAAAGAAAAGGGCATCTCCTAAAACTGCAACGGAGATTCGTCACTTTTTAGATTTTGCTGGTTACTACCAAAGATTCATTGAGGGATTCCCAAAGATCGCCAAGTCAATAGCCAAGCTTACTCAAAGGAAGGTCAAGTTTGATTAGGGTGACAAAGAAGAAGCAGCTTTTCAGCCGATAAAACAGAAGTTAGGACCACGTGCGAACAGAAAACTATGTTTGAATAACAGGAGTTGGTTGCCGTACTATGGTGACCTAAGGATTCTGATTATGCATGAGTCTCACAAGTCAAAATATTTTGTTCATCCGGATCCCGATAATATGTACCAAGACATGAAGTAATTATACTGGTGGCCTAACATGAGAGCCAACATTGCCACCCACGTTGGCAAGTGTTCGACCTGTTTAAAGGAGAAAGCGAAACACCAAAAGCCATCCTGCTGGTAGGATATAATCCATATATTCCTCAAGGGAATGTGGGACAAATACACCATGAATTTGTCACCAAACTCCCAAAAGGTCGCCAAAGAGGAATGATACCATTTGGGTGATTGTTGACCGCCTTACTAAGGTCTGCAATCATTTCGCGAGCGAAGAAACCATATTCCATGAGAAATTGGCAAGATTGTACTAAAGGTAAGTCACGAGGACATGGGATACATGTCTCGAATCATTTGTGATCGTGACCTAGATTCACAACAATTCTAGAGATCAATTCAGAAGGCTTTTGGCACTAGCTTGGAATATAATTACTGCATACCAACCGCAACTACGGAACAAATGCAGAGAGGACTATCCAAAATCTAAAAAAAAAAAAAATAATGAATAAGCTACGTGCTATGTGATCGACTTTGGAAATGGTTGGGTTAAACATTTGCCACTAGTTGAGTTCTCTTACAACAATAGTTATCACGCCAGCATCAAAGGTACACAATTTGAACCACTTTACGGTCGAAAGTATCGTTCACCTGTTTGTTGGGCCAAGGTTGGAGAAGTTTAACTCGTCGGCCCATAAATAGTTTAAGAGACAACCGAGAAGATTGTCCAAATAAAGCAAAGAACTCAGCTCACAATTGCCAGAAGAGTTACGCTGATGTGAGGCATAAGCCTTTAGAATTTCAAGTTGGTGATCGAGTAGTGCTAAAGGTTTCACCTTGGAAAGGGGTCGTACATTTTGGCAAACGGGGGAAGTTGAACCCGAGATACATTGGACCTTTCAAGGTGTTAGCCAAAGTGGGAACCGTTGCTTACAGACTCAAACTACCTCAGCAGTTAAGTAGGGTTCATAGCACGTTTCATGTATCCAACCTAAATAAGTGTTTATCCGACGAGCCATTGGCTATTCCGTTAGATGAAATACACATTGATGATAAACTCCGCTTTGTTGAAGAACCAGTAGAAATTATGGATCGTGAAGTCAAGAGGTTAAAGAGAAGTTGTATTCCCATCATCAAAGTTCGATGGAACTCCAGGAGAGGTCCTGAGTTCACAAGGGAACGCGAAGATCAGTTCCGGGAGAAGTATCCGCACCTCTTCGCAAAAAAAAAAAACCGCACCCCGACAATGCCGGCATCTTGAGCTTGCGACAAGGCTCCCATGTAACGGGGGGAAGACTGTAACAATCCATTATTTCAAGTCATTTCCTGATTCAATTAATTCCATTATTAATTTTTAGAGTTTTACGCGTTCGCTTTTAATTATTATTCTTATAGTATAAATCTCGTAACAAAAAACTACGTTCAATTGTAACGGACACTCAAATAAATTAAATTTTTACTTCAAGCAAGTGGTTAAATTGATTAATAGGATTATAAATTATAACTTTTTGTAATTTAATGTTTGTTGTTACGTAAAACCTTACTTTCGCAATAATTTTACATTCGATGCATACCCCTAAAGTACCTATCTATCTATACCAAACAAATACCCACATTTATACCCAAACATAAAATTTAAACATTTTATCAACTAAATAAGCCTATGGCCGGATAAAGAAATGAATGTACAAGAATTAAAAACCTTAAAACCACTAACTCTTCCATATAACTCATACCTAACACAAAGTGTATCCTAATTCCCACATCTCCATAAATTGGCCCATCACATTGTAAACCCCAACACCTATCTCATCCATTTCTTTGCCTAGATAGGAGGAGAAGTCTTAAAAGCCTTGTACCATTACCACTAGCATCCCATGGTTTCATTTCAAGTGGTTTAAGGTTTCCTAGTTGCTATAAAAGGAAAGTCCCTTGTGCCTAGTTCACTTATACACTCCAACAAATTACCAAAGCACACAACTCTCTATAAATCATACCTAAATCCATGGCACACTTTTCACAATTAGGGTTTCATATATCTTTGAAATTTCTAAGGTATGTCTAATTGTACTATTAACACCATTCTAAGACCACTAGATTTACTCAAGGTTTTTGCAAGCTTGGATTTGGGTTTGACAAGGATTAATCAAGAAAACATATCTAGGGTTTTCTTGATTAGGGTTGGGGATTTAGAAGCTTGGTTTGGGTTCTTGTCTTGTTTTCATCATCCTACTCATCTTCTATAAGGTCTATTTAAAGTATTCCATGTTCATTCATTCATTATCTTATGTGCACATACTTGTTATATATGTTAGACACCACCTAGAATTATTTTTGTGTTATATAAGGTATTTAAGAGCTTATTAAATTCGAATTTCATGTTGTATGTGGTAAAATAATACTTTAAATGAAGGTACATGCTTGGTATAATTTGTATTAAATAATTTATAAGAATTAATACAAATTAAATGTGTTGAAGGTTTAATACAATTTGATGTTAAGAGATCACAAATAAATGGATTTTACGGTGGACAAGTGTTAATGGACGTTTTAGAGACTTATATAATGTAAGATATATGGTACATATATTGTAAAGAGAATGGTGCAAAGTACCTAAATAAAGTAAATCATAAAACTTGTTTTATTAATCATAAACCCTAATTAATTTTTAATACCTACTGTTTGAATTCGACACTAAACCTATACATTATATGTTTTATTAAATTAGTACTCATCACAAGGATCGTAAGCATGTAAAGAACTCAAAAAACAGATTTATAACGAAGAAGATATGACATTTACGAGTTTACATTAATTAATCGTATAAAAGTAATTTTTATAAAAGTTATTTTATATAAATACTTCCTGTCATAGATCTGATCTATAAAAATAGATATTTTATAAACACAGTACTCTTCATAACGAATCTAAGGACATAAGAAACTCGAGAAACAGAATTAAAATTAACAAGTTATGTATTTTATAAGTTATATATAATTAATTACATAAAAACAGTTTTTATGAACTGTTGTGAACATTAAATGTTACTGTTCATCAGAGGTTTAATCTTTATAAATATTATATTTTGATATATTTTCTCAATACGAAGTCGTGGACATAAGAAACGTATAAAACGAAGTTAAAACGATAAAGATATGGAGTTTATAAAACCTTTTGCAATATTTTTACTTTTATACATTATTTTATAAAACAATTAAAATTAATAATAAAAAAAATGTCATTAAAAACCCCAATAGAAAATATTAAAATCTTATATTTTTACAAATATACATTGGTAAATAAAAATAACATTTTCCTTACGTACGAATTACCTTATACTTTTAATTTAACAAAGTACGGTTTAATTAATAATTTGACTTTTAAAGATTTAACAAAAACTATTAGTGGAGGGTGATTATATAACAGTGATTGCTTTATTTAAATATAATAACATTATACTCTAGGACCTATAATTAATTAGGTTGCATTCGGATTGGCCAGAAGATTCACTTATATGATTTAGATAATCAATCATTAACTACGGTGAGTAATAGTCCCCACTTTTATACAATTAATTGTTTTTACAACTTGGGTGAGAAACATGCATTGTTTTATCTGTTTAGACGCAAGTACTCTTTTAAACAAATTACGAGTTTGCCTAAGGTAGCTAAACCCACATTTGCCCACTGATCATGAACTGTCCAATTGCTAGTTAGCAGCGCGAATGTTATGGAAAGATCTATTTGGGATTGACATCCCCGTTCGGTGAGTGGTCTCTCACATAGTTTATGGGAGTCTGAAACACAATTTTAACAATGTCATAAAAAAGAAAAAAAAAAAAAAAAAAAAAAAAAAATAAACAATTTAGATGTGACAGGTTAAACATCTATAACGGCCCATTATTGCATAAATTTGCATACAGAAGAATGTCGACTTCGTTGTCATGAGCTTAGCGCACTTCGTAATTACTTTTATGATATTGTATTCGTTACTTATCATAATTTTAGAAATCTTGCGGTCCTACTTTATACATTTATTAAACCTGTGAATTCACCAACTTTATGTTGATGTTTTAAAGCATGTTTTTCTCTGGTCAATAAGGTACGAGAAACAAGGATACATTGGTGGTCACCATTTTGGAGTCATTACTATAAAGATTTGGTGCATTACATTTTGAACAGCTGTTATGCATAAAATTCTTTTACTTTCATGGATGAACAATTTAAGTGGACAAGGATCAAAAAACACCTTTTCGGAGGTCTGGTTGATCCAAAATAAACTAGATGGATCTATTGTGTAGTTTTTAGTGAGAGGAAAGTATAAAGAGGGGATGAACACTAAAAAAATGGAATATAAGATTGAAAGGAAAAATGGAAAGAATAGACAAATGAACATCCAGCCCCCTCATGGAGGAGCCATGCAGGAGTATATAATACAAGAAAACAAAAAGCTAACTATTCCTAGTTAACATAAAAGACCCCTGCGTGGTACGCAGTGTCCAAAACTAGTCCAATTCACGTGTAAGACGCCAGCTTCACTAAAAATGAGGCTAACAATCTCCCTTCAAGATGGCGTCACGTGAATTGGTTACAATGTTCCCTACAAGCAAAATAAAGAAAAATGATAAGAATGAAGTCCAGTATTCCTTGAGAATATCTTTTGGACGATCTACCTCGAATACTCCAGCATTATTTCTTCAGGCTTGTAGGACGAACAAAAATGTTGAGAATGACATAGAGGTTTTCCCTACCGAAACCCGTTTTGATTGATTTTTGCACATAACTTCCTGACATGACTCAAAGACTTTTCTTCATCGCTTCTGTTTTATCACGAAGTCTGATTAGCTGCATGTCTTGAGAACGCTTCATTTTCTTGCACTTCTGGTCATGTCGAAGTTTATCAGAATCTGCATCTCATTTGTCATCCTTGAAGTTCTCTTATCCGAATACTTCGGCTTTGATATGAATTATGCTCCGAACTTCTTCAGCTCCCTCCCAAACAGACACCCTTAGACTGATAAGAATTAATACACCAATCTTAAGGGAGGGATGATATCATCAACATCGTCTCACTTAGGAAGCGTTCCATATTTGTTTGAATTCAGCTCAATACCCAAAGTACACACTTTAATCCTTTTAACGAAGTCGAAATCACCCAGAAATGCACTTTTCTCCCTCCAGGAAAGTGCAGATATTAATTGCTACACCAAAGTCAATTAAGTCCCGAGTGTACGCAATTTATCCCTTTATGTAGTCAAACTGGTACCATCAAAACGGTAACCATAAAAAATCAACTAATTACTGGGAATGTACACATTTCTCCCTCCAGGATGATGACCTAAACTGAGGAATCATCTACACATGTGTACATCTTTATTGCCAACTGGAACTGCTTACTTAGCTTCATAGCCCGTGATTGCATAAGCAATGCTCTGTGAGAAGATGTCGGTACTCTCTTTACAATTCTCTCTTGATCAACCCAAACTAAATCCCCTTATCTATTCTGTTGGCTAATATTGATGACCACTGATGGAGACAATCCGATAAAACGAACCCGAGAATGAAGTAAAATCCCCGGCTTGTGACTTAATCTTGTACTATCCGCGTGATGAAGAACGGTGCAGAGGCAAATCTCTAAGTACCATATACTCACCCAAAAGTATATAAAAAATACAACACCTCTTGAAAAACTCCTCAACTACGTGAGACACTGAGTACTACAATGTAACTCCTTAAAGTGATAGCTATAACCCGTGAGTACTACAATGTAACTCCTTACATCGAGTATAACTAGATACATCAAGTCTTCATCACAAACCGTATATGCCCGAACAAGTCATCTTCGTTGACGAAAAACAAAGACGAAATAAGTACACTCCTCATGAAATACTACTTCAATCCCAAATAAATAACATCGGACAATAACTCCGTAGTCATTAAAATTCAATACTAGCCATTATGAATGAAGGTGAATTTTGATAAGGATCGTTTTTAGTGTAATGTATTGTGTTTGTTGTGTTGTTGTTCGTGAATTTGTCATGTTTTATGATCGTTAACGGATGTCGGCTCAAAAAAAATTACCATAATAATCGCCGTCCAAGTAATAAAACCCGGTCTCGTATGTACTTTACCCGACATGATCTTGTTTTAATACCTGACTTAATCCGATAATAACCACAAAAACTCGGACCAATTAATTTGACCCAGCCCAACATGAATGTATATCATTAAAGTAGCCCACATCTGTTATTGTTAAAAAAATGGCCCAACATGGTGTTGATATGGCTTGGTCATACAGCCGGCCCATGAAGTAATGCAATACTCGGCCCATGTCTTCATTTTGCTATAGCCTCAGCCCGATTCCATATTGACCTAATGATCAGGATATATAGAATACCATCCCTTATTATTAGGGCAAAGAATCCCTAATCTCACACACACATACCATGCCTCTTCTCATCTATCCATGTGCAGACACCCACCACGTCTCCCATATCATCTACAAATAAAAAACCCAGTCAAATCCTCTGTCCCATCTCTCTCCTTTGACACTCGATGTATTTAGATAATTATACTTTTCATCTCAAACACATAAACCACATCAATCTCCTTTTATTTACTCAAATTACCACATATCTTGTGAAGATCTTCAATTCTAAACGGCTTCAAGATCATGAAAATGGTCTCGGGTAGGTTTTGGTTTGATGTGTTAATTAGTTTGTGTCTTTTGTTGTGAGTTTCAATCGCAACCAATGATGATTAAAACATTGTTGTTATTAATCATTCATTGATATTCGAATATGAAAAGGATGTGTAATCTTCGAAAGTGATCGAAGATGATATGGTTCTTTGTAATTGATATTTCAATTATGCTACACACAAAAAGAACTTTTAGAGATCTTGAATGAGTTTTAATTATGTGAGAAGGGTTGTAAGATTAGTGGATTTGATATGAGGTTGGTGTCGATTGTGATAGTAGATTGTTGCATTGGATCGAGTTAGTCTTGATTTTTCTTTATTCGTTGACCTTGACTCGAGACACAGTGAGTGACCCGGGTCAACTCGGTAAATACCGAGTTAACTCGGTTATGTTTAGATCGGCTCTCAAATGACATACTAGATCGGTTCTTAGTTTTGATACTAGTTCGGTTGTTTGTCTATTAAATGAACTCAATTCGGTTTGGTTTGGAAAGAACTGAACGAATTGTAATAGAATGAAACTCGTTCGGATTGAAAAGGGCTTGAACTAGTTCGGTGCTCAATAGAATATCACTCTTTCGATTCCCACTTTGTTTGAAAAAACTAGTTCGGGTTCTTGCTAAGGTAAACCAAGTTCGGTCCTCTTGTGTGTGGCTCGTTCGTCTTTAAAGAACAACTAGATTAGTGGATCTTAAAATCAACTGGTTCGGATGCCTTGATTTTTGAGACTCGTTCTGCCCAACTCAAGATACTCGTTCGGATCCATATGGGTATAAACACTCGTTCGTACCCACTATGGTTTAGACTGGTTCAGTTGTGTAACATCGTCCTTGGCCTCGACGCAGAAACTTCTTCTGTCTTTCAACAGTGAAAAAACAAATTAAAGAGACCCATATATAACCAAACCAGGACCAACCAACCTCATAAAAAGTATAGTAAAAATATAGGAAAATAAAACTGTATAAAATAGTTTAAAAATAAAACTGTTTACAGTACAAAACTGTGACACAAAAAAAACTATCCGTGCCTTGAACTGTTTCAGAAAAAGAAAAAAATATCTTATTACAAAGCATAAATCACCACGAACATAACACACAATACACAACACCCCCGGTTAGCTTGATACCAATTGACAAGGATCAAAAACACCTTTTCGGGAGGTCTTGGTTGATCAAAATAAACTAGATGGATCATTGTGTAGTTTTAGTGAGAGAAAGTAAAAAGAGGGGATGAACACTAAAAAATGGAATATTAGATTGAAAGGAAAAATGGAAAAAGAACAAATGAACATCCACCCCCTCATGGAGAGCCATGAGGGGTATTTATACAAGAAACAAAAAGCTAACTATTCCTAGTTAACATAAATGACCCCTGCGTGGTACGTAGTGTCCGAAACTAGTCCAATTCACGTGTAAGACGCCAGCTTCACTAAAAATGAGGCTAACATTAAGCTTCAGGCTATTGTACCAAACAAGTTTATTTAATCCAATGTATCAATTTTAAACGACTCATATATAGGTCGTTCTCACAACTTGTGCTGTTGATCTATGAAGTAACACTCTCTGACCCTTATTCCGCTGCGACCCATTTTGAGGGTGTTACATTAACTTTATTTGTGCTAGCAGCATTAACATTGTTAGTGCTGTTAACACAAGCATCCTTCTCTTGATCATCTCTTTCATCCTCTTTACTTGGATCACCACCTTCTTTTCCTAGTTCTTTAGTAACCTTCTTTTCATCATCTCCTAAAGGTTTGAATCCAGCATCAAGAGAACTCTTTGAACTTTGAGAGAATTATGGATCTTGAGTCCACAATGGTAGCAGAATGTAATCTTTGCCAGGTACTGTCTCCATTCTAGCTTTTCTTGCATCATCACATGCTTTTGTACCTGCATTACCATTAGAATAATTTCCTGCAACAACTGGCTTATAATTCATTGACTTTGTTACTGCATCAATATCAAAAAGCTATTTTGGTCCACTTCCTGCAATATTAGGTGTATTCTCACTAAACTGGACAAGCAGGTTCTCTTCAACTATCCTAGTTCTACTGTTTAATACTCTAAACGCTTTACTATTGATTGAGTACCCAATAAAGAATCCTTCATCAACCTTACTATTGTGTTCTTTGCCAACTCTACTACTGAAGCAGAATATGTGGTTCCTGCTAGTTGCTGTGGACAAGTACTCTAGATTCAAAATCAAATGCTGGATTATGGATAAAATTTCATGAATACCAAGATTTTCATTGACAATGAAAGCACCATCTGCATAGTTAAGAATCCAGTATTTTACTTAAAGACTAAACACATTGAGATTAGACATCACTTTATCAGAGATTCGAATAAGAAGAAACTTATTCAGATGATAAAGATTCACACATATCAGAATGTTGCAGATTTGCTCACAAACATGTGAGTGTTGGCTGATATCAATATCTGATTGCAATTTTTGTTGTTTTTGTATAGGAGTGCTTAAACTCTGAGTATTGATTAAGGGAGGTTAATTGTAGTTTATATGCAGTATTATGCATAAATGATGCTTGAAATGAATGGAACAACCGCCAATGATGAAATTCGAAGTTAGTACTGTCGACAAATCTTTTTACTGTAATTATAATTAGTGCTGCTAGTTATACTTAATACTGCTATGTTAATACTGTTAGTTATACTTACTACTATTTGTTATAATTAATATTGTGAGAAATGAGAGAAATAGTGAGCTGAAAAACAGAAAGAGAGATGTGTGAAAATAAAAACAGATAGAGTGAATTGGTGAGAAAAATACATAAGAGAAATAGTGAGAATAAAAAACAAAAAGAGAGATGTGTGAAAATAAAAACAGATAGAGTGAATTGGCGAGAAAAAGAAATGAGAGAAATAGTGAGAATGAAAAACAGAAAGAGAAATGTGTGAAAATAAAAACAGATAGAGTGAATTGGTGAGTAAAAGAAATAAGAGAAATTGGTAAGAATGAAAAACAGAAAGAGAGATGTGTGAAACAAAAACAGATAGAGTGACTATGTGAGCTAAAATAAATGTGAGAAATTGGTGAGAATGAAAAACAGAAAGATTGTTAGGTATATTTGTATTTATTAGTTCCTACTGGTAGGTATGTAGTTCCTACTAGTAGAGTAATTGCTACTGTTAGTATTAAAGTTCCTACTGGCAGGTATATAGTTCCTGCTGGTTATATTATTAGTCCTGGTAGAGTAACGTAGTGACTCTGGGATAAGTTCTAGTATGGATAGACATGAGAAGTAATAGATAGACTCATGCAAACGTAATTCTAGGAGAATTAGTTTAGGGTTTCATATCTATAAATGAAACCACACGGTTTAGGCTTGAGAGATGATTGAACAATCAAGAAATAGTTTTACGATTAATAGAAAAGATCCATAGAGGATCAAAGTATTGTTTTTAGTAATTCTTCTTTAGCACTATTGTTTATTTTCCGCGTGAACAATAGATTGTTTTGTTAGAGTCTCTCACAGAGTTACTTTTGATTACATTAGTGCTCTATATTCATCACAGGCTTAAAAGATCTATCTAGGGCTGAGACCTACAAGTGGTATCAGAGCCTGGAGAGAGTCTCTGTTGAAGAATAATTACTGTTCTTGCTCCTAAACCTTTACAATGACTTCACCGTATCCCACACCACCGTTTACTGTACCATCACCATCCGAATCTTCATTCTCCATCCCAACAACATCCGAACCAGTATTTTCTGTGGCAACTACTGAACCTGTATTTGAGGTCACAAAACTTTCCCACCTCCGCACAACCCTTCTCAAAATACTCATCCTCAATTCGCGAGCAATATAAATGTCCAACCCCACTGTTTCCACAGTATGCTAAATTTCCTTATTTGAAGGAATTATGAGTATGAAACGTAGTCAATGAAGGATGGAATCATAAGATAATGAACAGTGATCACAATTCTGTAGAACATTGTTCTTTATGGAAACAGCAGAAAACGGACCAGCAGAGATCCTAGAGGCAACATAATGATTCTTCCTCCTGTCACTATGGAAGAACAAATTACTGTCTAACGAGAGACAAAAGCTAGAACTATTCTACTTCAGTCTCTTGATGATGCTAAGGATATCTAGTTGGCAGTAAAAGCCAGATTTGGAGGGAATAAAGAGTCAAAGAAAATGAGGAAGTCCAATGCTCCAGAGCAGGAGATTGCAGACTTAAGATATCGAATCAGAGGGTTTGCACAAGGATGATGATAGTTTCAGAAGGTGCTGAGTCAACTTAATCAAATGCAAGCAAGACCAGATAATGAAGACTGCAACATGAAGTTCCTTAGAGCTCTACCACCTTCTTGGTCACATGTGGCAATCACCCTTAAAACAAAGGGTGGTCTTGATTTCTTTAAGCGTTTGATGATTTTATAAAAGCTTAGGACACTTGAGATTGATATGAAGGTGGTTCCTATCTATGATTCAAGAGTTCCCATGCTCTCCTCACACTCATCTTTCATTAGTCTGCTACACTAAGTCCAAGTGGTCAACTGATGATTCCAAATGTTAACCTTCTTCTGTTAGCTATACCACTACTTCTTCCTCTGCTGATGCTTCAGGCAATGTTCTTGAAAATGTTCTTCACTCTTTTGTTGCTGAAAGTGATCCACAACAACAGATCACTTATGAAGACTTTGACCAAATTGGCAAGTTGGATTTGGAAGAACTTGACATCAAATGGCAGATGGCAATGCTTTTTGTTCGAATCAATAGATTTGAAAAGAAGGCTGGTAGAAAATCTAAGTTTAATAACAAAGATGCTGCCAGGTTTGATAAAAAGAAGGTCAGGTGCTATCAATGTTCAGAGTTGGGACATTTTGCAAGAGAATGTACAGGGAAGAAGGTGGATTCAAAGACAAGTATTCCTAACATTAAATCAAAGAACTGATAAAGTCAGAAGAAACCAAAGGCTTGGGTCATTGATTCAATGCTCAATTGGACAGGACCACGAAGTGAAGATATAAAGAAAGGTGCTTCTGAAGTCTATGGGAGATTGTAGATATGGGGACGATGTGTTATCTTGATGTTGAATGCTGTTAATGGAGTTAGTAATGGATGGTATTTTTGCTGATGTGTGTTTGGATGATTGCTGGAGCTGAGGAAGATGCTACTGGTGGTGCTACTCGTAATGCTACTGGTGATGTTGCTGATGATGTTTCTACTGCTGCTGCTGAATTTGCCCTCATGGGTATCTCTTCTCAGGTACAAACTTGTCCTTTTGGTTGTGAACATCTATATGTTGAACTTAAAAAGGAATTTGACAATGTAGAAGCTCAATACAAAGAGTGTTATATTCAGGTTCAAGCATATAAAAGTATTTTACAAACTTTAGAACAACAGAAGGGATGGTATCAAAGTAATCAGCTAGCATTAGAAGAAAGAATTAAAATCTTAAATGCTAATTTAGAAAACACAACAAACATGTTAAAATATATTGAGAAACTGAATGAACAGGCTAAACTTGAAAAAATGAATGACAAGGTTCAACTTGAGGAGTCTAAGGCAAGGTTTGACAAATGGAAGGACTCTTCCAAAAACCTAGACAAACTGATCCATAGCTCCATGTCCTCAAGATCAAAATTTGGTTTAGGATTTGGAGAAACTTTTGGATCAGATGAGGTGTTTGATCCCACTGGCCCTAGCATATTTGACACAACACCTGAAGATGTTGTAGAGAAACCTCTCTATGACAGGTTTGTCAAAGCTGTTGGAATGCATGTTGTTCCTCCTCCTATAACAGGAACTTTCATGCCTCCTTCCAACAATCCTGACCTTGATGATACACAGTTTACCTATGGTTCCAAGTCCAATAATAATTTTGAAACTAACTCTGTATCTAATGACTTTGTCTCTTGTGATAACAGTGACAAGTCCTCAGACTCAGAGACCACTGACTTTGCATCCTGTGTTTCAAGTGTCAAGTCCTCAAGCTCCAAGACCAATGAACCATTAGCCTCTGCCCCTAGTTCAGTTGACTTCAAGCCAGTGTCAAAGACTGCTGACCAACAATCAAATTCCACCAATGCTGCTTCTAGTTTTTCTTTTAAAAAGAATGTAAAACCTCCTAGGAATTTATGTAATAAGAGTGGACAAAAATATTAGTCTGTGTAAAAACAAGTTCTTATGGTTCTAAAAAATATTTTGTTTGTGGTAGTTATTATCATTTGATGTCGGATTGTGATTTTTATGAGAATCAGTTGAGATTGAATAATTGCCACCTGTGTGGAAAAAATATAGAAACATTCTCATTTGTTCCTGACTGCCATGTTCCTGTCGGTAGTCGGAATAGACCAACAATTATTCCTGCTGGTAGCGGCCATTTTTGCTGGCTTGGCATAATCTGCGCTAGACCCCCGGACCACCCCCCACCCTTATGCCCAGACCAAAAGCATTATTTCAACAGTTTAGTAGGCTGGCTTATAACCAAAATGAATATGGATGGGGAAAATGGGAATGCTGTTAAGACTCAGAGGTTGTTTGGCAAAAGTAACAGCCATATATGCATGGGGATCCAAGAACAATGGTGGATCTCAACAATCTACAAGGTTTTCCTCTTATTGATCCACAAGGCAGGCCTAAGTCAGTTCTGACTTGGGACTCCCATGTATACTAATAGTTTGAACATTCTTTTGTATATTGTAGTGACAATACCTCATACAAATAAGATTTAGGTATTGTTGATAGGGTTGTTCCAGAAGATGACAGTAATAAGGAGAAATTGGCTGACTTTGTTGAACAGATTAAAGGAGTGACTGTAACTTTTAGAGGTGGAGATGGTAAAATCACTGGAAAAGGCACCATTAGGACTTCCAACTTCAATTTTGAGAACGTTTATTATGTGGAAGAGCTTCAGAACTTTAATTTGTTCTCTATGTCACAAATATGTGATACCAAGAACAAAAGTCCGTTCTTTCAAACCAAAGAGTGCCTTGTACTCTCCAAAGGAGTTCCAACTCCTGATTCAGTTTGGTTTTCTTAGAGTTCCAAGGAGACACAATTCTACTGTCTTCAAATTTGACTGAACAGTCCATTCAGAAACGAGAAATCAATGTTTGTTGGCAAAAGTATACTTAGATGAGTCTACAAATGGCATAGAATGTGGCTCATGTGAACTTCAAAATATGAACAAGCTGGCAAAGCATGGATTAGTCATGGGCTTCCTTCCAACTCTTCCACAAATGAAAAAAATTATGTTACTTGAACAAGGAAAGCTAACACAAGGGCCTCTTACCATGGCATTCATTGCAGTCAGCACCATTTTTAGCCTCTCTGTTACTTCATATGACCTTTTTGGTCCTATTCCATCAAAAGCTTTGATCACAAGCACTATGCCGTGGTGGTATACAGATGACTTTAACAGGTTTTAGCTGGGTTTTCTTTTTGGGGACTAAGGATGAGACTTTTATATCCTTAGGGATTTCATTACTTTTGTTGAAAACCAGCTAACTAAAAAGGTTAAGGCTATAAGGTGTGACAATGGGACAGAGTTTAAAAATTCTAACTTAATTGAACTCTGTGGGTCCAAGGGGATTAAAAGGGATTATAGTGTTGCAGAAACCCCACAAACAATATGGGTTGCTGGAAAGAAAAAATGAACCCTTATTGAGGGCTGCAAGAACTATGCTTCTACTTAAGTAGTTACCTACCATGTTTTAGACAGAAGCAGTTAGTACTGCTTGTTATGTTCTAAACAGGGTTTTAGTAACTAGGCCCCATAATAAAACACCCTATGAACTTTTATCTGGGAAAGTTCCAAACATTAGTCACCTTAAACCTTTTGGCTGTATGTGACCTTACTTAACACTAGTGAGCATTGGGAAAATTTGAGGGTAATGCTGATGAGGTTTTCTTGTGGGTTACTTGCTCATAGTAAAGCTTATAGTGTCTACATTTATTATCAAAAATGATAGAAGAAACACTAAATTCTAGATTATGGAGATAAAACCTAATGTTCAGGGTCTGGGTATGAGTGGTACTTTGACCTTGACTATTTGACTGATTCTTTAGGTTAACTTATTTCAACTTAATCCAACTGCAGGTACTCAAGATATAACAACTCATGCTGGTAACACGATGACTCAGATCGAGTGTGATGTACATGTGTTCTATTGTTCCATCTCTTTCTTTAACCATTTTTTAGTCCAAGGTTATATTGCTTCTGCTACAGTGGAGAAATATTAAGATATGTATAGAGGAACTTGCTAGGTTCAAGGAACAAGCATATGACGCTATTCTCAGCAAAGGATACATTGGAAAACTGTTGTTCGGTTCCTGCTGGTAGTGGTGTTCCTGCTACTAGCATTCCTGCTGGTAGTATTAATCAGGCTGTTGGTGGTTCTGCTGTTCCTTCTACTCCATCTTCTTCTGTGGTTAAACCTGTTCATGCTGGATAACACATTCCTCTCTGGTCACTCCTTGGCTCAAGTGAAAATTTCTACAAGATTTTCCTTTCCTTCTGACTTGCTACATCACATGTCATCACTCTTAGAGCTGGAGGCATTTTCACCATCATCCTACTACTGGCATTTTCTCTGAATCTACATATGATGCTGACTTTGATGGTTTATCCATAAATTTAGCACCTACCATAGCTGTTGATCCTGTTCCCACAAGAAGGGTCCATAATGTTCATCCTATATTATAGATTATTGGGGATATTACTTCACCTGTTCTGACAAGGGGCACTTTGAAGAAATCCAAGTTTGGAGAAAGTGCTCTTGCAGGCTATGTTCATGATCAACAAAGGAACAATCACACAGACTATCTCCATTGTCTGTTTGCTTGTTTTCTATCCCAACTTGAACCAAGCAGTGTTGCGCTTGAACTTAATGTTCCATGATAGGTAGAAGCATGCAAGAGGAGATGTAACAGTTTGTTACTCAGGATGTGTGGAAGCTTGTGCCTTTGCCAGAAGGGAAAACTGCTATTGGGATAAAATGGATTCTTAAGAATAAAAGAGATGCCAGAGGTATAGTAGTTAGGAATAAAGCAAGGTTGGTAGCTCAAGGTCATAGGCAAGAGGAGGGCATTGACTATGATGAGGTGTTTACTCTAGTGGCTCGAATTGAAGCTATCAGATTATTCTTTAGCATTTGCCTCTTACATGGGTTTTTATGGTTATATCAATGGATGTCAAGAGTGCGTTCTCTATGGGAAAAAGATGAAGAAGTCTTATGTTAATCACAAAAAAGGGTTTGAAGATCCTTTCCTACCCTAAACATGTGTATAGAGTTGTGAAGCTTTGTATGGTCTTATCTGCACCAAGGCCTGGTATTGCAGATTGTCTCTTTTCTGTTAAAGCTTAATTACAAAGAGTATATGACAAAACTCTTTTCATTAAGAAGAATTCCAGGGATATCATCTTAGTACAGGTCTATGTGGATGACATTATATTTGGGTCTACAAACAAGGCCTGGTGTACTGAGTTTGAGGTGTTGATGAAAGGAGAATTTGAGATGAGTGCTATAAAGTGAGTTGACATTCTTCTTAGGTCTACAAGTCAAGCAACAGCCTGATGGGATTTTTATCAGCCAAGACAAGTATGTCCAGGACATGCTTAGGAGATTTGATATGGAAAGTGTGCGACCTGCAACAACACCCTATGAAGCTGCTAAGCCTAAATCCAAGGATGAACCTGATGATGCTGTTAATGTTCATCTATACAGATCTATGATAGGTTCACTTATGTATTTGACAGCTTCAAGGCCAGATATTATGTTTGCAGTGAGTGCTTGTTCTAGACACCAGGTCACACCTTTGATTCAATTAGAATGGAGTTTAAAGGAAGATCTTTAAGTATCTCAAAGGCCAACCAAAACTTGGTCTATGGTACCCAAGAGATTCTCCCTTTGTGTTGGAAGCTTACAGTGATAGTGATTATGCTGGTTCCAATGGTGATAGGAAATCCACAACTGGTGGATGCCAATTTCTGGGTAGAAGATTGATATCATGGCAGTGCAAAAAGCAAACAGTAGTGGCAACTTCTTCCACTGAAGCAGAATATGTTGCTGCTGCTCACTGTTGTGGTCAGGTACTTTGGATTCAAAATCAAATGCTAGATTATGGGTTCAATTTTATGAATACTAAAATCTTTATTGATAATCAGAGTACCATATGCATGTTAAAAAATCTTGTTTTTCACAAGAACAAAGCACATAGAGATTAGGCACCATTTTATTAGAGATGCAATGAGATAAAAATCTTATTCAGGTGCTTAAAATTCACACAGATGATAATGTGGCTGATTTATTGACCAAATCATTTGATGGACTCAGATTTAATTATTTAGTGGTTCATATTGGGATGCTAAATCCATAAATCCTCTGTTTAAGGGGAGGATTTGGATTTATATAAAAAATTTCTAAGTAGTTGGTTTTTTACTTTTCATTTTTCCACTTAATTTTTCTTCTAGTAGTTTTTCATGTTTCTTTTGATAGCTTTAGTTGTTTATGCTAGTCAAGTTTTTCCATGTATATGTTTTTGGTGTTTTGGTCTAAGATTTTGTAGATAATTGGTTCATAAGTGTGGTTTTGCATGAAGAAAGCGGCATTATACTGATGATAAATATTCATTCTGGTTGGTTGAGTGTTTGTCTATTGGTGAGGGAGTTCCTACTGGTAGCTTTAAATGTTCCTTCAGCTAGAACAATTCCTGCTGGTTTTGTTAGTTTGATTTCGAGTTGACTTTTCTTTGAGCATAACTTAGATTGAGTTTTACTCTAATTAAAAGTTATAGGTGAGAAATTTGGGATATTAATTCAACAAAGGGTCCTTATTTAAAGGGAAAAGTACTATTGACCTTCACTTTTACTCTTACCTAAATTTAAAACTCTAAATTTTACTGCCCTTTTTCTTACACCTCTCTCTCTCTTTGGAAAAATCAATTCCTACTAGCAAACAACCAGCAGTAACTCTCCTTCCACACCAATACCAACACTCAATCGCATTTTTGTTATCATCATACAAATGGCCGACCTAAGATATCGTGATGAACACAATAAGGTTGGATTCTTGGAGAAACCTAAAGGGAGTGCAGACTATCATCAGGTTCTTGATTTTTTAAGGAGTTCACATATCAGACCTCATGCATCTGAACCTAACCAATTCACCTCCACAAATGTGGAAGATGATGAAGCTGGAAGCTATATTCTTCTACCAGTATTCATGTGTTGGAGACGGTGAGTGGGCATGCGCTACACATGTTTGTTGACAAGAGGTATCCTCTTTCTGTCAATCTT